>APFE030908175.1:91223-152119 GCA_000404065.3 Pinus taeda | reverse complement strand
CCACGCACATGGGACGAGAGCCTCCCCTATGTTCAGCACAGCTACAACCGAGCTCTTCACAGCTCCACTGGCCATAGCCCCTTTCAGGTGGGTTTGGGATTCCAGCCACTATGCCCCATTGATGTGGCCATGCCACTTGCAGCTACTCACATGAATTCAGCTCATGTCCAGTCCGAAAGAGATAAGGCCACCAGCTTCATTGAGCTCATCCTAAATATTCACCAGCAGGTCCATGACATTCTTGAGAAATCAAATGCCAAGTAAAAGCAGTGACATGATCAACATCGGGTGCCACACAAGTTTCAGGTGGGTGACACAGTCTGGTTGCATTTGCAAAAGGAACGCCTTATTGGAGCCTATCAGAAATTGAGACCACTCTGATATGGTCCTTACACCATTACTAAGGCTATGGGAGAAAATGAATTTGAGCTCACCATTCCCCCATTCCTGGGCCTGCACCCAGTGTTCAATGTGGGCCGCCTTCGGCCATACTTTCCACCATTGCTAGACACATCTGACATTGCAGAACAACTCCAACCCACAGAATTAAATTCAGATTGCATGGAACAAGCTGCAACTAATCGGATCATGGACACAGAGATCAAGAACACTCGCCAATAGAATATCCAACTGTATCGAGTTGTCAAAGCAGGCCAACTCCTTCAGCAGGGCAAGTGGTTCACCAGGGAACAGGTTCAGCAGAAGTTTCGTCATCTCATGGAGGAGCTCAACGCAATGGGGACCATTGCTTCCTAAGGGGGGAGGAATGATCCAGGTGGATATTGGTGGCCACCTACCAAGTCCACCTGGACCCCCACCATTGTCTTTCTCAGCATTTTCAGTTTCCTTAATTGTAGCACAACTTACTATTTTTAGCAGTTTTTCGGGTCCTGAACTTCCGGAGCCGTTTTGAGGCCCTAAACGACGTTTTTTGGGGAATCCCGGGGCAACATGGGTCCATGGAATGGACCCATGTTGCCCATTCCAACAATGATAGTGCTCGAATAGATCTTTCTAAAGCTATTGTACGTGTCAAACGGAGATCGTATGCCAAAGTTACGACCCCGGGAAATTGATGTACCAATTTACCCAAAAACGGGGCCCACAATTTGGCGTTTCATCTTCTAAGGGTCGGTTTTGGAATGTGAAGGGTTTTCCATTGTTTCTCAATAATAAATAGGCCTTCGAGCCTCATTGTAAGACAAGTTGGAACAGTTCAGAGACATGTAGCCGCACATCTCTTCTCAGAGATAAGCTACCATAGTCCTAGCTGGTTTATTTCCAATTCTGGTTGTAAGCATATTTCGGTATTTTCCATTAATGAAATGAAGTGTTATTTCTGCAGCATCTCTTTATTTATGGTTATCGCATCTCTGTATTTATGGTTATCTCTGTAATCTATTGCGTTCCTATTTAAATCCGGATCAACTCACGCCAAAATGTAACCGTTATTGGTTAAAAGGCCTAAAAAGCCCCATTTTTCTCTTTTCACTCATTTTTGCGACAAGCCTCTGTTAACCAATTCTGACACCCTGAACCTCTGCATGACCAATTTAACCACCTTTTGCCACCCAAAGACGCTACAAACACCAAATTGAAGTAGAAAATATACAATTGAAGCCTTAGAAGCCTCTGCTGCCACCACAGAACCCAGTCTGCACACCAAACCGTCACATTTCCAGGTATTCTTGATAGAACTAGAACGGCCCTGTAAATTTAAGTTATACATAGTAATTACCAAAGGTTAATTAATTAAAAATCCTTCCTAAATTGAAGAAAAAACCTACTATGCATTCAAACCCCTTTTTTACAGATTGCAATTACCCTCCTTACTGTTCCAGACCTTCTGGCCTTACTCCTAAAGCCACAGAAAAAATAAATTCAATTCGGTAAACCAAATTATGGCTTCCCAAACCTCTCTGGATGTAAGACCCCTACAAACCCCTCACCTGGATATTGACCACCTCCCATTAGCTAACAAATAATTTCAAATTAAGGATACTACTTCCCCTAGCCACCTACTAAAACTCCACTGCTAGAGTAAAGACAAGTTTTTGAACCAGAATGATGACATTCACATATGGGAGTCAAATTTGCCCAAGTACTTGTTCCCATAGGTACACCTATTCCTAGAAATCATCCACTTCTTCCAAGCTTGCTATGTCCCTAATCAAAGAGACATTGTCACCCCTGACTAATAGGTTTTGTTCACCATTACTGCAGAATCAATAAATCAAATGATGCAGATCTAGCCAGGCCCAAATGAGACCCCACTATCCTCTGAAGGCTTGCTTGAAATCTACACCAAGCTAGACCCTCCCAAGAAAGTTCATATCTTTTAGACTTTCATCATTGAAGAGTCTCATACTCCAACAGATAGTCCTCCATATGCTGCCACCATTTTCTTTGAGAGAGGCAGACAAATTATTACCATGCTCTCTTGCATTCTATGGTACACCACAAATGAACATGTGGATGAGTTTGTCCTTGCTTTCCTTTCGATCTTTTTCTCAGGAAAGCCTCCTGCTATAGTTTACAACTTTGTTCAGTTTGTAGCAGACATAATCCATGAACAATTTATCAGATTACCAAATGAGAGAGTGTTCAAATATTCATCAGTATTGTTTCACATGTTCTTATACTTTCAGTCAGACAAGTTTCCAGTCAGCATCCAAAATTTAGACACCAAGGGAAATCCAAGATCTGTCATCTATTAGACACCATTGATCCAAATATATTCCACTATTTTTTTCTTATAAAGAGTTCATTTATTCATTTATTCATCTAGTTATAAACATGTTAACCAGTAGCTATCAGCCCAAAATCAATGAGGAGATTAAGAGAGTTTTATAGTTGGCTAAGAACATTAGAGTGGGAGATTGGTATCTATACCAGGACCACACAGAAATTAGAATATATGGATGCCAACTCACTCCCTACAAGCTGCCCAAATACCTCCCCATGAGGATATTTGCATTAAAGTATTTTAGGCAAATCATAAACTCTGATGAAGTTAATTTCCTGTCAACTAGGAAGAAGACTCAGTTTAAAATGAAAAACCTATTGGGCCCTTTTATTTGTATGATAGGGAAGCTAGACCAGAGGGAGACAAAATCTTACAGCAAATGAACTTCAAGAGCAATTTCATGTGGCAGTGTGACCCTAATGGAGTCATTATTAAACTAAGGCTCAAATTCAAATTGAGTCCTTTCATACATGATCCTAGGCCAGACATTGAGAGATTTGTCAACCAATCAGAATGGTTGGAAAACACTTTGATAGATGTGGAGGATGCTTTAATAGATGTGGAAAAGCATATTGATACTAGTTCCTTTCTACAGGTTCCAGCTCTACAAGAATAAATGACTATTACTCCCATTTTGCAAACTCCAGCCAATGAGGACAAAAATGTGAAAAGAACCAGGGAACATGATCCCAGGCTAGACATTGAGAGATTTTCCAATCAGTCAGAATGGCTGGAAAAAACTTTGATAGATGTGGAGGATGCTTTAATAGATGTGGAAAATAAAATTGATACTAGTTCCTTTCTGCAGGTTCCAGCTCTACAAGAACAGATGACTATTACTCCCATTTTGCAAACACCAGCGAATGAGGACAAAAATGTGAAAAGAACCAGGGAAGAAGGTTCTAGATCTGGGATGGACACCACAGATGACAGGTTTGAGATCAGTTACAGGAAGGCACCCAAGTTTAACCCTGTAACTGAACAAGAAGACACCATTGAGACAGTAGAAATCAGTGATACTGAAACAATGGTGGGAAAGAGCAAAGATCTAGCAGTTTTCGAGGAAACTCGCCAACGCTCCACCTCAAACACTCAAATCATTGAAAAACAACTTAGCATTGAAGTCTCTTCATCCAGCAAGCCAGTGGATAAAGAGAAAGATATAAAAGATAAGTACAAGGAAATCAAGTTGAGGAATGAGGCATTAAAGGCTGAGACTTATGCCCAGTACTTCAAACAAACACCTTCCAATCAAAATAGGTTAATTTCAGCCTTTGACATGAAAACAGGTAAAATGAAAATGACTTTTATGCAGCCTACAGTCTAGCAACCCAGATCATCAGCAGACTACAGGAAGACTGAATTTGAAGTTTTGGCTAGGGATGTTCACCCTATTGACCAAATTGAATTCCATAAGCAGGCAGGTGAGATTATTTACTCCATAATGACCAATAAAGCAATGACTGTGCACAAACTTCAAAGCTCATTGGATAACATCACAACACAGTTAAATCTAGAAAACGCATCCTCATAGGTCAAGGATAACATAATCAAGTCACTGGAATACTTGGAAATTGAGCTTGGATATAATCCCAATGATGTCAAAGCTACAGAAACACTGATAAAGAAGAAGAATGAGGATATTGTTGCTTTGAAGAAACACCTGAAGCTGCCTCATTCAGAACATCCACAAACCAAGGAGGTCCTTGAGAGCCAAACCCAGCAGGAGGAGATGATGGATCTCATTCTCCAATTAAATGATCAATTGAAAGAAATGGAGAAAGAATTGGACAACTCAATACAACTGAAACATGCCAACCTTGAGACAACCACTACCACTATTATTCCTCCAGTCACTACAACATTTCCATCAACTTTGGCAGATTCATTGACCCCCACATCTCCACTAGCTACAACAATTCTAGCTGCAACAACATCTACATCAGCAACAGGTTCAACAACAGCACTAGCTCATCCAGGTGATGAAGCCAGTAAGATGGTCAAAGCCATGGAGGACATGTCCATTGAGACCACTAAAATAAACAAACTCAAAGAACAGATAACAAGTATGGAGGATGAGAAGAAACTGGCTCAGCTTATGCACAAAAATGAAGTACAGAAGTCAAATAGGTTGACTGAGAGAATAAAAAACTTTGAAAAAGAATTGACATTAAAGGAGTCACTTACCCAAGCTAAAGAACAATTATGGGCCAATATCATTGACTCCGTCAATGATATTTGGCTTTCTATACAGGTCATCTTTGAACAAAACGATTTATTCAAAGAAGCTATTGAAGCAATTCAGAGATTTAAGGTTGAACTTGGAGGCATGCCAGAAGAAGCCACCAGAATAATCTAATTCCTTAACTCTAAAAATAAATATGAATTGCAAGAGTTGGACATAGTTGACAGGACTTGCACCATACTAGAGGTGAAGAAAGTGCTCACTAAGAGGAACTTAATGATGAACCTTGAGGGAAAATGCCAAACCATGGAGATGGATGTAGGCAGGTTCATGGTTAAGTTTAATGCTTTAAGGCAGAGAGGTTTGCCAAATCCCTTGGTAATAAATGATAGATTAATTCCACAAGAAGACTATAATAGGAAAATCAGAGAAGTGGCAAGAGATCAAGCCAATAATTCTTCTATGAAAGGGATGCCTACAGGAAAGGTTCTGTACCAAACTTTTGAGAACCTATTTTACCTCCAACATAAGGTAAAACACCTTTTTGTAAATAAGCCCACCTTTGCAAAATACACAGAAGCATATGAAGTCTACAGAAGAATGGTAAATATTAATTACCAGACATAGAGACTTGGGAAAAGTTAAATAATCTACTTTGAAATTGCAAAGTAATCGTGAATACAGAGCAGCAAAAGAAAAACAACGAATCAGCCTAGTCAAAGAGTATCAGATGAAAGAGTATCAGTTAAAAGACAAAGTAAAAATAATAGTCAGTGTGGAAGACCAACATCAAAGGAGAAAAAACAATAAAATATCAAAGCATAAGACAACAAAGCCTAACAAACAGGGACAGATTGCAACTGTTACATATCTGTCTCTATCTTCTTGCATGAAGATATTTCTTTTTCCTAGCATAATTCCCAAAACGGTTTGGGATATTTTGTAATAAATCTTTGTATAAATACTTCATAATTCGAAGTATAGAGGTGGTGGATTGCTAAACATTTCTATAGTTGTATTGATCTGTAACCTGAGGGTTCATTGTACCAATTTTTCAAGTCAACAAACTGGACTGAGTAATAAAGAAATTGCATTACAAGATTCATGTGTTGGGCCACTTCAGTGAAGTAATTTCTTTTTTTCAAATGGTTATTTTCTTAAGTGTTTCAAAAACTTGCATGTTATCTGAATTAAATGAAATAACTGGAAATTTATTACAGAATTTGTTTGAGTACACTATGTCTTGAACAGTTAATCATTTTAATGTTTTCTTCTAATATCCAAAGTAGGGAATCCTTCATTGCTCCCTAGTTTTGATTGACCCCTACTATTTCCTTCATTATCTAGTTTGAGGAACCCTTAACTGCTCCTTGACCCCAATTGAAAACCACTTCACCATCCATCCTTAAGATCTAAATTTACTCAGCTACCTTGCCCTGTAAACACTATCTTTAGAACTTGATCCATTCCTATTTTCTTGACACTTGACCCCATAACCCAATGGTAAAGAACATCCCTCTATCCATCTAAGTAAGTGATCCCACCACAAAATCAAAATAAAAACCCAATCAGAGCATAAATAACTAGCCTAAAATCAATTAACTAAACAAAGTTAAATCATAAAGAGAGAGCCCTCTCCGAGCATTAGGAAGGCTAGATCCTGATCTCAAAAGTAGGTTTGTGGTTACCTCTATCATTTCTTTCATAACAACTCTAGAGAAATTTTGGAGTGATAACATCGATAGCTTCCAATTTGTTCCTTGTGTCGTTCGACACATGAAAATATAATGGGCATCCAAATACACGACGATGGCTAATATCAGGGTTGATACTTTTGAATATTTCTTCAGGGGTCTTGTTTTCTAACGCTTGATGAGGCACCTTGTTTTGAACATACACAATAGTAGATGTAGCTTCTACCCAAAGGAACATTGGCGCCTTTTAACCATGGAGCATAGCATGTGGAGCTTCTAATATATACCTATTCTTCCTTTCAGCTAGACCATTCTATTCAGGAGTATATGGCACAATTGTTTCTTTCTTGATCCCTTCTTTCTTGCAAAATGATATGAATTATTTTGACATGTATTCCCCTCCATTCTCGAATCTAAAGACTTTGATTCTCTTTCCAGATTGATTTTTGATCAAGGCTTTGAATTCCTTGAATATTTCTAAGGCTTTATCCTTGTGTTTAAGATAGTATATCCATGTATTTCTTGAGAAGTCGTTAATAAAGGTGATGTAGTAGAGATTACCACCAACAGAATGTGCAGGCATCATACCACATATATTAGAATGAATGAGATGGAGGATGTAATTTTTCTTGTTCTTACTAGAGGGAAATGTGTTTTCTTTCCACTCACACAACCTCGACAAACTCCATCATGATGAGTTTGAACATCAAGAATACCTGAGACCAATTTTCAACTTTGGAAGTGCATCATAGTGTAGATGAGCCAGTTTATGGTGCCATAACTCGCTCAAATGATTGGTATAATGAACCAATGTTAGAAGAGGTCTTCCAATGGCTCTATAGAGTCCTTCAAATCTTGATCCTAATTTGAATGCATATCTCATAGGTGAATCAATGGGCCAATTCAAAAAAAAATCCTTTGATGAAGGCAACCCTCATCCCTTTATCTTCCAATGTGGATATCGATACCATATTCTTCATTAATCCCAATACATACATAACATTATGAAGAAGAACTGATTCCCCAAAATTGAGCTGAAATTTTATGGACCCAAAGCCTTTCACGGGATGAGTAGAGTTGTCCCCAAGAATGATCTTCAGGCTAGTCTCCCTCTCTACCATATTAGAAAGGACTTCCTTGTATCCAGAGAAATGACGAGTGGCCCTACTATTAACCAACCAACTATCCCATGAACCCGATGGAGAAGAACTAGTAAGAGAAGAATAAGAATGTATTCATATTTATTTACAACATTACTTTCATACCTGGGATCTGTTGAATTATTTTGAGGAGGATGATCTTCTTCACGGTTGCTTGAGGAGTCTCTTCTTCTTCTTTCATATCTTCTATCACGGTTCTTTCTTTGATTTCCTTTTCTTCTTTTGTTATTGTAGTTGCCTCTAGTGTTGTAATGTGGTCTTTTTCTCCTCTCAAGATAGTCACAAGCATAATGACTTGTCTTATGGAAATTGAAGCATTCAATATGAGATAAAGATTTATCATTCCTTCCTTTTGTATTTTGAGAAGGATGCTTCCTTGATGGACCTCATTTTTTCTTCTTCCTTTTTTCATGAGTGAGATATGCAGTGGGATCTCCCACGTCATGCTTTTGAATCCTTCCTCTTGTTATCATCCTCGATTCTTCTTGAGTGATATTCCCAGCAATTTCACCAAATGTCGTAAGGACGTTGTTGTTGATAATTGTAGTAATGGAGATTTCCCAATAGGAGGGATACCTATAAGATTCACAACTACTAGTTCCTTGTCAGGCACATTTTCTCCAACTCTTTTCAATTGATCTCTAAGCCGAGAGATCCTAATAATGTAGGATTGAACAACTTCTCCTTTATTCATCTTATTTTACTTGAGTTTATATTTCAAGGTGGTGATCTCATTCAAGTTGTTGATTTCATACATGTCGGCTATCTTGTCACACATATCTTTAGACTTTCTTAAATTCCCAACATATGCAAGTAAATGATCTTGTAAACCATCAGCTATAATTTTCTTTGCTTTGGACTCACCTTTCTTGTACCTGTTCTTGAGGGAAGCGGAAGAATTTACTGTAGGCTCGAGTAACCTTCCCTAGTTGTATTCCATCACATCATGGTTGTCAGTTATGATCTCCAATATGTCTTTCCATGCACTAAAGTTTGATGCATCACCCAACTTTTCATGCTTCTTGAAGGTAGAGGACGACATCTTAACGTTGACTAGGAAATTTTATTTCTTAAATTGAGGGCTTCAATGCTTGTCTTCTTTTGGGCTTGTCCTTCACCTTATCTCTGATACCATGTTAAAAAAATTTATTGTTCAATGTTGTATCAGTTACTTTAGCCCAATTTACTTTTTCATTAACAATGCATCCAATTATTAGCAGTATAATCTATCATAAATGTAACTAAAGAATGAAAAATATATGCAATGACAAAGAATACAACAACACAACCATAAGAGACAACATATTGGTTCAAGACAAGGGGAAAACCCCACAAGGGGGAAACCCTTTCAAATATTCTTCTTTAATAGATCGTCATAAAAAGTTTTCAGCAGAGAGTACAATGAGCCTAATACATATGTTTGCAGTGGATACTAATAAATTAGATCTACAGATCTATATAACAACAGAGATAAACCCAGGTCTACCACATCAATGAAGCCAACTGAAGTCAAAGGATAAACCCGAGATCAAAACCCTGGATACTCTTAGAAAAATTGTCTGCGTGCGTCTGAAACTCTCTGGGCGCTCTCTCTGTCACTGTTTGAGGGTGTTTGTAGCTACTCGAATTCTCTCAGGAAGACCTTATGCATGCATTCAGGGTTAAATCCACCAGATCTAATAAAAAATCCTCGAATTCTCTCTTCCAATTGTTATGCGTGTGTCTAGCATAGCTTGGATGCTCTCAGGACTACTCTTCAGATCTTATGACGCATCTGGAGACCGACACCTTCAAATCTTCCTCTGAACCATTGGATGCTCCCTTAAGCCTCTGTGCCAATGTTTAAGGCTCTCTAGATGCTCTCATAAGATTGTATGCCAACATCCAGAGACTAGAATTCCTAGTCATGTGCCAATTTCTGGGGATCGGAAAATCCTAAGTTAGAGCAAACCTCACGCCTGTGATTTCGGACCCTTGTGCGAACTCCTTCCATCGAACTTGTGCTAACCAAGACAAAAGAGAATAAAAGAAGATGGAATGATTTTTGTGATGAAATGAGCTTGAGGTTGCTTCTATTTATAGGATTTCCTAAGGGTTTACATGGGGTTAAGATAGACACAAAGAGTTACCCATGTGGTTAGGGCCGACCCACTCCATAATGCATGTATGAATAAAATAATTCAAAACTTAACTTCCACTTGAACAAATTGAGTGATATTTAAGTTGATTTTGGTCCTCTCGGAAAGAGGAATTTAATGTAAGCATAATATCGGTCATTTGATATATCCATTATGGAATTTTACCCTAGTTGAAAAAATTAGCAATACTTCTCCAATGTACACCCTTTGGATGTATCTCTCTGCTCTAGTGCACCCTTGGGAAGTCCTGTAGAAATTTGTTACATTATCTTCAGATATCTGTGGTGCAAGTGGCCCAATATTATATACCACAATTCACTGATGTCTTGGCTTTGCACCTTCTCTGCTTTTGTGCTCAAAGCAACACAATATTCTACATCATATTTGTAGAAATTCTTCACCCGAACCCCGATCTGCTTCACTTGTCTTGAGGCTATGTGATGAAGGAAAGCCTTTCCTTTTCTAAATATCACATCGTAGCCACAGTCCTCAAATATAGCAATTGAAACCAAATTATTCTTCAGACCCAAAACATACATGACATCTTTTAATATGAGAGAAGAACCAAAATCCCTTTGAAAAGTAACAGTATCGATGTCGGTTGCACTATACCTTCCATCATCTCCCCTTTCTATGTGCATCTGGAGGTCCTTCTCCTCCAAGTCACTAAATAATTCTTTGTTTCTGGTCATATGGAATGAGACTCCACTATCCAGATGCCACACATTACCCATCATCGATGTCACCATGCAAGCAATGAGGGAGAAATGCAACTCGAATTTCAAAGCAAGAGCTTTACCTGCTGCTCCTCCTAAGGGATTATTTCTAGTCTTCTTATGCAAACACTTCATGGCATCGTGTCCCAGCTCATGACAATGAAAACATTTAATCTTCAAGAAGTACTTCTTCTTGCCTACTTGACTAGAATCTAATTTGGAATGGGATGAATTCCCTTTCCCTTTATTTTCATGTCCTTCCAAGGCACATTTCTCCTCATCATCATGCCTGGATGATGATCCATCTCTTGTGTTCCATAGAATCTCTTTTTGCACCAAGTTGGACCACAAATGCTACCACGTTGGTAGCTTCTCCCTCCCATTTACCAAATCTTGGTAGTTGTGCCAGCTCTTGGGAAGGCCTATAAGTGCTAGGCTAACTAGATCATTTTCAACAACTGTAACACCAACACTTCCAAGCTCATCCCCACATTGGGTGAACTTGGTCAAGTAATTTAGTATTGTGTCACCCTTCTCCATATTAATTTTCCTAAGCTTGTCCTTCAGTGCCAACTTCCTATCGTTATTGTTGTTATGAAATAGGTTTTTCAAGGCCTTCCACATTGCATATGGAGTCTCCTTCCCATATATTATCTTGAACTCCTTTTAGTATGATCCTTCTTGCCTTTATTACACATTTCCTCCACTCTTCCATATCTTGAGCATTAATTTCTTGAGGCTTAGGAATATCTTTGTCTATGAATTCCTTCATCTCGTTGCCTTCTAACATTGCCTCCATCATGTCCTTCCAAGAAATATAGTTTGAACTACCCTCAAGGGCATATTCGAGTCTCAATCTGTAGACTGACATCATGTTGGCTCTGAAGAATGATACTACAAATTTGATTTCACCTGTAAAAGACAAACTCATATTATTCTTTTCTAGAGTGATTTCTACTTTGATACCATGTATAAATTCCTTGTAGATTAAAACTACTAATTGTAATTTACTAAAACAATAGACTTGAATCTACTCTACTCATCAACAGAAACAATTGAATGATCGTGAAATCACAAAGCATACAAGAGAAATAATTCAATCAGCACATTACGCAATGATTCCTGGGGAAAGCCATAGCTAAAAATCCCTACTATCTATATATTGCATTTGTCAGGAAATATTACAATGATTTGCTCAAGCCTGAGCAACCTATGCACTATCTCTATCTATCTCATTGCTTCCTAGACAAGCTCTGGTTAATACATAACCAAATTTTGGCTTGCTCAAGTCCCTATTTCCTTGTGTTGTTTCCTTGGGAATTAGCCCCCTATTAATTACAGAAATTCCTCAATATGAATTGTTGAATCCTCATAGGCCCTCCTCTGACTGCATGCACCACCTTTACAATTCGGATGATTATACAATTGATAGTACATTGTCCTTAAACTCCAATCTCAACTGGGTAACTCTCATATCTCATATGCATCAGTTATTTATGAGTGAATCATCAGTTAACTGATTGAACACATGAAGTAGCACCCCATTGTCTGACCTCCTACTAGTTCCTCCATAAGTTGGAACTAGTTTAACTAAATTTAACTCAGTTAAACTAAATTAATTAATTACAACTCAAAATAAACTCAACGAGGGCTCCTATAATTTAGGATACACTCTACACGACTCTAGTTATACCCTCAACTCGAATTAACTGAGCCAACTAAGCTAATTTAACTTAGTTAACTAATACAGGTTGTCTTATGATGTGGAATTACAATTTTATTCCTAATTTAATTCAGGGACAAAATTAAATTAGGATTTTCTTGTTGCATTTTCAACAAGAAGACCAAGGCTATGATGTGATATTTAGAAAAGGAAAGGATTTCCTTCATCACATAGCCACGGGATAAATGAAGTGGATTGGGGTTCGGGTGTAGAACCTCTACAAATTGGATGTAGAAGACTATGTTTCTTTGAGCACGAAAGTAGAGAAGGTGTAGAGCCAAGACATCGGTGAATTGTGGCATACAATATTGGGCTATTTGCACTATGGAGCTTTGAAGATCATGCAACAGGTTTCTACAAGACTTCCCAAGGGTGCACTAAAGCAACGAGATACATGCAAAGGGTGTACATTGGGGAAGTACACCAAAGCCACCTTTCATGATAAGGACAGTTGAGTGCAAGCTATCCTTGAAAGAGTTCACTCAAATCTGTGTGGACTGTTCTTGACAGCCTCCACAACCAAGCACAGGTATTATGTGATATTTTTAGGTTATTTCTCATGTAAGCGCTGGATTTTCTTCATGCAGAAGAAAGACCAGATGTTCTCTAAATTTTGTGAATTTAAAGCACTTGTTGAGAAATACACTGGTAGGAAAGTGAAGGCTCTCAAGAGAGATAACTGTGGAGAATATGTATCGAATGATTTCATAACTTTTGTGCATCATAAGGCATTCGATGGGAGTTAATAGCACCCCATAACCCACAGTAGAATGTGGTTGCTAAGAGGAAGAACAGAATTATTACAGGAGTTGCACGGGTAATGTTATGTGATCAGGGCCTACGATTGCATTTGTGGGTTGAAACATGCAACACAATTGTATATGTGAAGAACATGATTCTTCATCGAATTCTTGGGATGAGTACACCAAAAAAAGTTTTTTCGGGGAAGAAACTAGATGTGTCACACTTCAGGATCTTGTGATCATCAGTTTACTGTCATGGTACCAAGGATGCAAGGAAAAATCTAGAGCCAACAACTGAGTTGGGCATATTTGTGGGGTGTCCTTTCCATCTCACGAGATGAAAGTGATTTGTAGAGATGTGAAGTTCGATGAAGATAAGGCCATGAGATGTTCCCTTGAGAAGGAGCTTCAATTACATGCATATGAGGATCTTTTGGCTCCAAAGAAATAACCTTAGGATGATGTGGAGCAACCACAAGCAGAGGAGCAGAGACTGTAAGAACCCACTCACGCAGAGACATCTAAAGATGGAAGGAAGTGCATCACAAAAGTTGACAAATTGATGCATGATGCTAGAGAGAATGTGGGAGCACCCACATCACAGCACAGGCAGAGGAGGTCACTAGATTGGTACACTAGCTACATGGCCCTGATCAGCGAGAGTGTAGAGATTGGGCCATTCTCATTTGAGGAATTAGTGCAACAACTAGTGTGGGTTGATGCCATGGTAGAGCAATATGATTCCATAGTCAAAAACAATGCTTGGGAAGTGGTCTCAAGGCCATAGGACAAGTTAGTGGTAGGTTCCAGGTGGATCTACAAGGTGAAGCAAGTAGCAAATGAGAGTTTTGAGAAACACAAGGCAAGGTTTGTGGCCAAGGGGTTCTCTCAAGTGGATGGAATTGATTACAAGGAGACCTTCGCTCCAATAGTAAGGTGCTCTTCAATCAGATCTATTCCATCACTTTCAGCGTAGATGATATGGAAGATACATCAGATGGATGTGAACACAACCTTCCTCAATGGATTGATTAAGGAATAGGTGTACATAGAGCAACCGGAAGGAGTTGAGACCTTAAACAGAGAGTCGCATGTTTGCAAACTCAAGTGAGAATTGTATGGATTGAAATAAGCACCTCGTGCTTGGTACACCAAGATCGACAATTAATTCACTAGGTTGGGCTTCACCAAAAGTGAAGCAGATGCAAAATATTACCATATTGTCGTTGAAGGTAAATTATATATTATATTATTATATATCGATTATTTAATTCTAATAAGTGATGAGAAGTTGGTCAAATATTGCAAAAAGGATCTTGCAAGAGAATTCAAAATGAAGGACTTGGGCTCATGCATTATTTCCTCGGTATGGAAGTATGGCAAGGATATGGGGACATGTTTGTCTCTTAGGGCAAGTATTCCAACGAGATACTAAAGAAGTTCCACATGGAGAGAAGCAAACCCATGGAGACTCCTCTAACAGGGAATTAGAGGACGGAAGATGCTACTTCAGGTGAAGTGGTAGAGGCTACCATTTATAGGCCACTTGTGGGTTCACTTATGTACTTGTTGAACACACGACCGAACATGTATTTGGCAGTTAAACAGCTTAGTCAAGCAATGATTAAGCCAGCCAAACTCTATTGGAAGGTAGCTAAACATGTGTTGAGATACCTCAGAGGCACCACTAAATTTGGTCTTTGGTATAGACAGGTAGAGGGAGTGAAGCTTCAAGGATTAACAGATGCATATTGGGCAGGGAGTGCATTAGACAGGAAGAGCACATCAAGGGGAATCTTCAATATTGGGTCAGCAACAATTTCTTGGTACATCAGGAAGCAGAGATTATTTGCACTTAATTCATCAGAAGCAGAGTACATGGTTTCTAGTAAAGCAGCTTGTGAGGCTATCTAGATGAGTAAGATCCTTGTTCGGTTATTTGGTCAGTAAATGGATCCTACAGTGATTTACTATGACAATAAGATTTGTATCAAACTCTTTGAGAATTCATTTTTTCATGATTGTTCCAAGCATATCGACATTTGATATCACCATCTCAAAGAATGTGTGCAAAGTTGGGTTATGTTGCTAGAGTACATTCCTACAGAGGAACAAGATGCAAATATCTTGAATAAGGAACTCTCAAGAGGAAAATTTGAGTTACATAGAGGCGGGATTGGGGTATCTGATAATCCCTTTATTGTTGAGAGGGAGTGTTGAAATAGCTACAAGGGAATCCTAATTTAATTTTCCCTTGAATTAAATTAGGAGAAAAATTGTAATTCCACATCACAAGACAACTTGTACGAGTTAACTAAGTTAAATTGACTTAGTTGGTTCAGTTAATTCGAGTTGAGGGTCTAACTAGAGTCATGTGGAGTGGCGCCTACTTTATAGGATCACTAGCTGATTTTATTTTGAGTTGTAATTAATTAATTCAGTTTAATTGAGCTAAAGTCAATTAAACTAGTTCCAACTGATGGAGGAACTAGTAGGAGGTCTAATAGTGGGGTGTTGCTTCATGTGTTCAACCACTTAACTGATAATTCAGCCATAAATAACTCATGCATGTGTGATTTGAGAGTTAACCAGTTGAGATTGGAGTTCAAGGGAAGTGTACTGTCACTTGTATAATCATCCAAATTGTATAGGTGGTGCATGTGGTCATAGGAAGGCATATGATGGATTGTGCAATATCAATTGAGGAATTTCCTTAGTTAATAGGGATTAATTCCTAAGGAAACAATGGAAGGAAATAGGGACTTGGGAAAGCAGAAAATTGATTAAGCATTGGACAAGGTTTGTCTAAGAAGTTGTGAGATAAATAGAGATAATGCAGAGGTTGCTCGGGCTTGAGAAAAGCATTGTAATCTTCTCATATTTTCTGACTAATGCAATATACATATAGCAGGAGTTTTTACCTATGGCTTTCCCTAGGAAATAATTATGTAATGTGTTGATTGAATTCTTTCTCTTCTATGCTTCGTGATTTCGTGATCGTTAATTATTTCCGCTGATGAGTAGAGTAGACTCAAGTCTTTTGTTTTAGCATATTACATAAGCAGTTTGAATCTACAAGGAATTTCTACAAGATAGAGATGTTGGCTATGATAATTCACAATATGAACATTACAAGAGGTTAAAATTACATTTTTAACATAAAGTACAAAAGCCTAAGAGGGAAAAACCCTAACCACCAAAAGGAATATGGCCCTCAAGAGTTAAGTTGATATGTCAACTTCATAGAGCCACAACTTTCACATATAAACTCTGTTTGGAGTGAAAAATATCCCATTGGAACAATTTTGATGGGAATAAAAAATTTAATCAAGAATTAAAAATTATGTGGAAACCCTAATCATTTTTAGGGCCAAAATACAATGTTTAAGGCCTCAAAAATTCAGTGAAAGTTTGGGACCTAAAAACTATAAAAAACTTGCCTAGATGGGGAATTATTTTAGATCATTGGAAGAGGTGGGTGGGTAGTGATATCCATTTGGATCAATTATCCCTACTTATGAATAAATGTTCCCCATTGGGTTAAGCTCCCCCATTAGATGGGAAACCCCCATTCAAGCTAACTCCTAGTGAACCACTTGTCTTCATGAAGAAGACGTTATACCTTGACAACCCAATAAAGTTGTAAGTTATGTCAGTGATTTACATTTGTCTTGATGTCAATGATTTAGTCGACTTTAGCCTACTCAATTTATTCAAGGTTGATTTTAATAAGTACCAAATGCTCAACCACCTTTGAGGTCTTCAATAGAGGTGAAAATATGGGTGAAGCAGCTCCATGTCAAATACTAGGTGCAAGCCAAGGGAAGAGGGAAAACTTAATTAAAATTTATTTCCACCCATAGCCTTCATGATTATGAAAGGTATATATCTAAGTTTTTGAGCTTCATGTGGGGTTTTGTGATGCACCCTTTCTATAAATTTAACCCCCCTTGATCACCAACTTGAACTTTTGCGAGACCTAATGTTGGTCATATCATTACTTGTACTTGGCATTGAATTTCGATAGGATATCATGAACTTGTTATTGGATGCACTAGATTTGTTCAAAAAAATTGGCTATTGTATCTACCTTACTCTATGCATGGGAGGACACTTACCATGTAGATGAAATGGATATAACTACATCAATGGGGGCAAATGGTTGTATCCTCAAACACACCTGAAAATGTTATGCCTGATAGAGTTATGGAGGGATTTATTGTAGCTTTGTTGAACATATGGAAACTCTCATCCCATGTATGTGGACTTGGAATTATCTAAGTGAATGATATTTACAATCATCCTATTGACCACATTTGTTTTCCTGTTTATTTGAGGGTGGAAGGCAATTGATTTGGTCATCTTGGTGTCCATGAAAGACCACAAGTTGGACTAGAAGGTATTGAAGAACATATTCTCCTAATGTAAAATAATGGCATGTGGTAACCCAAAATGAACTCAAATACGCTCAAAGAAGAGCTTATTAGCATCTCATGCTATGATACTATTCTTACATGGTACCAAAATGGCCATCTTAGAGAACCAATCAACAACTATAAATATACAATTGCTACAATCCTTGGTAGAGGGAAAACCTAACATGGAATCCATGGAGATTGAATACCATGGATTATATAAGGTAGGAAGAGGAGTTACAACCCCTACTCCTTAGCATTAGGTTGAATGATGGCCCCAACAATGCATGATCTATTATACATATTGACATCCTATCAAAGTTTTGACCAATAGAAATACTTCTAAAGTGATTCCAAAAGTACCTTTGCATGTTATCTTGATAGATAGCACAAAATTAAATACCATAAGTGAAAATTTGGAACTTGTTTATATGTGCCCAATGTCTGATATGAAGTAGAAAAACTAGCATTGCTATTATACAAATGGGGTCAGCCATACGTCTTGTGCTTCTAATAGTTAGAAATTATGGTTAGCATTGTCAACCCTTTATTAGACATAATTTTTCTATGTTTTATCACTCCATTTGGCCTTAGAAAATAAATTTCAAGTTTATTTTGATATCATTTTGTCATATTTTTCATAATAAATATATTCCTTAAGGTATTTCATTGTTATTTTTAATTTTTAGAAACTTATGAAATAATTACATTGTAAAATGTCGTTACAGTAGAACCAACTCTCGTAATCAATCATTCTTTCTCATACGTGTGGACCACCTGGGTGAAATCTAAGACATGGGCTTTATTTCTCAGTGTCCCAAGATGGACAAACACCTATCCTCTTGACCATAATCGACCCCGAGATGCCCCATCAATGTGCAGTCAACGTGCATATTTTAATAGCAAAAACATGAGACAACTTTGGTATTTTCACTGAGATCTTATTTTTTCCAATTCTCTCCATGGTTTGAGCCTTGAACAAGGTCTATTTTATCTATCTATAGTCCCAATATAGACTTCAAATATTAACAAGGAGGAATTTTGGGTTTTTAGTTTTATTTTTGCTTATAAAAGCAAGTAGATAGTACTCGCTAAGTAAGTTTGTATTTTGAATACATTGAAGAAATAGTTTGCAAGCTTAGACTTCAACTTTGAATCTTGTTTCAAGTTTATTTCATGTACTATATGCATTTCCCTTGATTTCAAAATTTGTAGTCACTTGGTGGGTTTGCTAAGGCGTGGAGGCCCCCCACAACTGAAGCATGTACACTCTATTTTGTTTGTTGTTTGGCTTGCACATGCTGGTATATCTTGTTAATAATTGTTTCTTTCATGTTAATACCTTTTAACTTTCAGTTTCAATTATCTTGTGCATAATTGTCAATTTATGTTAATGTGCTTATAATTTACATGCAAGTTTGTTTCCATATTTTACTACATATTGTTGTCTATTTTTTATATATAATGTTGTTCATATTTCGGTATTTAAAGTATTGTTCATAAGTTATATCTATCATAGGGTAGTTGACACTTAGGAGGACAAGCTACTTTAAAAGTTGAGCAAAGGACCATGAATTCCACCTACTACCTTTATTGGTGGAGAAGGCCCTAACTCTTACACAACTTTTCACTTAGTATTGTATTAATAAATACCATAGTTTCTTGTTTTCCTATAATCATTATTAATTTCTTTCTTTCCTAGACTAAATCAATGACCTAGGCATACACCAACTAAGAAATTGAGTAAAAGACTACTTGAGTGTCGAACCATTTTCTCTCTCATAAGTGGTGAAGGCCATAGTGCATTCTTACCTTTTAAAATGGTTTTAGGTTGAAATTTACAAGATTGGATAAAAGGCTACAAGAGTGTCCAATTGTTGTCATATTTAGGAAAGGCCCTAGTGCATTACCAGTCCATTAAACCAAAAACTTTTAATCATTGTTTCCAATTCTTGTCATTTACAAGCATTTGAATTTGAGAATTTGCAAATTATTGAACAAAATTGCATAAAAAATTATGACCAATGTGAGGGGCCTTAGTGCATTCCCAATCCCAAGTGTCCATATTTAAATTGTTTGTGTTTTATTTCCCAAGTTGTGTGTTTAGATTAAAGTTGTGTTTCATGTTTTCTTGGCTTAGCTTTAACTAGTTGAAATCCTAGATTTTGACTTTTAGATAACCTTAGTACTTAATCTTAGAATGTGCCAACCAATCTAGCCTGACACTTTACAAAGTGTATTGTGCTTCTAAGTTTATGAACACCATCATTGATACAAACATTATTTCCTAGTTGATGACATTTTTGGCACCATTGTCAGGAAAGCACATTTTGAAATAAGCTAAACTTAGAGTTTTCTTAAATATTTGCATTTTATTTTTCACAATATAAACTTTTATGATTTACAAGAGTGGAGGCAATAAGACAAGAGGTAAGATTTTGCACAAGAGGTAAGAGGTAAGATCAAGAGGATGAAACTATTTTTGAGATTCCTATTTTAGATGTACCTACAATGTTGGGAAAATGGAGAACATTGCTCCTTCTATTCTTCCAATATTCTATGGTATGCCTACCCAAGACCTTGATGTTTTCTTTTTTCAATTTGATATTTTATGTCATAAATTTGGATCTACAAATGATTCTCAATATTTCATTTATTCCTTGCTACTTTAAAAGGGTCTACATTAAAATGGTTTATTGCATTAGGATAATCAACCATAATATATTGGGATGATAAGAGAAAAACATTCTTGAGAAAGTATCAACCTTATTCTTGATCTTGGAACTATAAAGAAGATATTTTTAGTAATAGTAAACAGGAAGATGGAAATTATTGAATTGAGGCTTCTATGATCCATATCAAATTTTTGAGACAGGTTTTCGGCGATAATCACATCAAAGTTCATTTGTCCTTAGAGATATTTATATATAATATAAAATTCAAAACAAAGTCATCTACATCATGAATTTACCCAAACATTCTTCTTAAAAGGAATCTGAGATGAATATATAGATGTCCTCAATATTATGGGTAGGGATATTTCTTGATTACCTTATGATCAAATTATTGAATTATGCAAGAAATATTCAAGAGGAAGATCTAAATTAAGGGATGAAGGGATGCACTCTTAAAGATTACCAAGTCAGCTTCCGAAGGAGTCACCAAAGCATAACTTGGCAATTTATTACAAAATTTTAAAGAAACCTTTTAGATACTCTTGGTTCTTAAAACAATACGTTGAAAACTAGAAATAGGCAAGGGGAACAAAATGAATTATTATATATATATTTTTCCTAAATGTAGAAAGAAATATCATCTATGTTAATGTCCTTTGGATAGTATTGAAGTTTGTGGAATTTGTGTAAAAAAACATTCAACAGAGGATTTCCCAACAATAGCAAAACTGAAGGCAACCCATACATGAGAAGGTGAAGCAACATATTAATTTTACTATGTTGTACATATAATAAGACCTTGGCAACCTCAATCCATAGGTATGTCTTCAAATCCAAGCTCATAATTTCCTTATTATCAAAATATTTTCCATAATACATATATTGCTCCTGAGCCATGGTAGGCTTGGAATCCTTAGCAACCTCCAAACCAAACTTATCAACAAGGTTGGCGAGGACAAGCTTATGGAAACCAAACTCCATATAATCCCCAACAACCTTATTAACAACCTTATTAGTAGCCATGTCGACCATATTTCCAACAACCATTCCAAAACAACAAGCTTCTATCCAACAGTTTCAACCACCTCAAATTTCCTATGTCCAACAACAATTTTCAATACCACAAATAACCCAACCACAACAACTTCAACTCCTTCTAATCAACCTCAGCGTAGACTTAATCAATTACCATCCCAACCAGTGGAAAACCTTAATGCTAAAGTGGATAAACATGTATATAATACAAAAGAAGAGACACTCCCCACATGTGAAATTGTTTCTATTGATAATATCCACTTAAATTGAGGAAAGGTATTACAAAAGGAAGCCCTTTCTATCATAGAAGAAATCAAGGAAATTCAAGTAAAACTGGCACACCAAAAATCACAAAAAATAATATAAAAATACAAAAACATCTAAAAGAAAAAAATATAAATAGGATCAATCATTAGTTATTATATTACCTCCCCTTCCAGAGAGTTTAATGTTGAAATACTGAGGAGGGGGTGGGGGCGGGGGGGGGCGGGTGTTTTGGGGTTTGGGGAGGGGATTGGTGGTGAATCAATATTTCAATTATTTAAAATAAATTACAAATGTGTATTTTCAATTACATTCAATAATCAATTATATAAGCATCATCGAGGAAAACATAGGAAATTCATAAACATCATACACATGGACACAAAAATTATAGTTGGAAACCCATAAAGGATAAAACTACCATACTTCTTATCTTCTTTTTCTTTAATCTTTTCCTACAAAAATTAACTGGCACCAACTAGTAGGAAGCAACCACTCCCTTGCAAAGCTTTGCTAACACCCACCAACAAGAAGCACCCAATCCCTTATTAAGTTTTTCTGACATCCCCTGTGGGTTAATTCCCCTTGCAAAAATTTCCTTGAAATTATATAAACAAAAATTAAAATGGTTGAGAGAAAGGGACACATATTCCATTGCTTGAGGAGGGAGAATGCTTGAAGAAATTGGTTATTTTAAATATCAACCATGAGATGACTAAGTGGTTTTAATGGGCTAACTATGTATTAAACTTAGCTAAAAAAATTAATGATAGGCTCATGTGTCTTTTGGGCATATGTGCAAGTAAGAAAAGGACAAAACTTAATGGAAAATATGGGTTGTGTTGTTAAGGCAGGCTAGTCCATGTAGACGACTCAAAAGGGATATAACCATTGTGGCTGAGATGGATGGAGGCAACTGGAGTGTCTTCTCACGCAACTTGAATAGTTGTAACGCAATACCAAAAAGACTAACAAAAAATACACGCGGAGGAACAAACATTCTCTAATGGAATTCTCACACGCTAAGGGGGAGGCATTTGATTCTTCCATTCAGGAAGGTTGAGATTCAACTATGGAAAAAGAAATAAATAAATTCCTCACAAAGAGGAAGGGAGCAAGAGAAGGAAACTAGACAAAGAGGGAGAAATTAGACTAAAATAGACTAGTTGTAGAATCCAAGAGGGTTTGTTGGTGAAGCATAGAGGGCAATGGCTTTCCTAGGACTAGTGAAGCCACCAAGATTGGTTTTCCTTGTACTAAAGAACCCATTGGGAAGTTTGTGGATTGATGAAGCTACTAGCAAAGAGATAAAGATACTCAAGTGCTTGGGGTGTTTAAACAAACACCAAGTGTGGCCTTAGGCTAAGAACACAGATGCTTGCACTCTCTAAATAAATACCTAACAAGGGTGATCTTTGTGCTTCCATGGTACTTTGTCCAACCTAGGAACCTTCCCATGTTAAACTCTCATCCTCCTATGATTGCTTGAGGAATGAAGAAACCAACAAGGTAGGATTACCTTAGGAAACCACTAGGAAGCTTGTAGTCTGAAGCATCTATTGATTTATTAGCAGCTTTCTAGTTGAATAACCTTCCCATATTAGCATATCCAGCTCTCCCCCTCTTGCAATTGTGTAGTGGCTTATCTAGGGTTGAAGAAACCACCAAGAGTGGCTTACCTTAAGACTAAAGAAACCACTATGAAGCTTGTTGTTTGAAGAACCTACTGATTGATTAATAGATTACCACTTAATAACAGTCTCATTTTATAATAATATTACTCTCCTAATTATAGATACGATTCTATGTGAAACAACGGACCCTTATGATAAAATCTAATTGAGTTAAAGTTACTGAGACTGAGCATTGGTTTTCTTAAGGTTGAGGAATACCACTAGGAAGCTTGTGGTCTGAAGAACCTACTAATTCATCAGTATATTTTTATTGAGGAACCTTCCCATACAATAATGAAAGTATTCTCTTGGACTAGATATGTTAGTCTCTATATTTATTAAAGACACCTATTATGATGTTGATCGAGATCAAACCCTTTGACATGACAATTGGAAAATTGTAGAGAAAAATTGAGGGAAGTAAATCCCTATGCATTTGGTTATATGATTGAATGATGGGTAAATATGAGTTACCTTTGGAGGTGTTATTTAAGCTGAAATCGTTGATTTATAATGTTAAGTGATGATCCCCAGTATTGCAACAAGAATGTTGCAATTCCCAAGGCTACCAACTTAAATTATCAACCCAGGCTTCTTAAAAACTTAAGAGGGGTCGGAACTGTATGTGCAGCAAACACCTTCCTCTTCCTAGTTTGACTCCCTTTTATACAAGTGAAATAAAGCAATGAAACAACTTCAAATGAGAAAATATCTAGGTAAGGCTCCAACCCTAAGTTGCAAAAGGTAAATAGCCATAAGCAAACCTATTCTACTTTTGTTGGAAAGTAAATGGCAGAAATGAAATATATTATATTTACAAAAAATTAAATCATAATGAAAACTAATCAAATCTAATCTATCTTGTCAGAAATTAAATGACATTGAATGGAATCTATTCTATTTTGCAGGAAGGTAAAGTCATAGATTACTCTTGCAAGAAGGAAATCACACTTTGCATAAAGTAGATTGCGGAAAGGAAATATAGACTAATTGCATAAATCAACATTCAAGAAGCAAGAAATGTAAGAGATAAATGGCAACCTAACCAAGCCTCATCTCAACCAAAGTGGCCTCAAAGCATTCATATGATATAAATCTACTTCTACCATGAATTTGGAGTGAATCTGGGCAAGGAAGATCTTGAAAGCATACTACTATAGGATTTTTGTTCTTAAGTTAACTCGCTAAATGCCCAAACAAATCAAACTAAAATGAGATGAGAAATTTTTTTTATTAAGTAGGATTTCCTAGGACTCTAATCCAAGTGGAATCACTCAAAAATACCCTTGCTAACAAGTGTTAAAAATTAGCAGAAAATTACTATTAAAAATCAAAAATTTTGGAATTAGTGAGCTAGTTAACCTACCAAATGCATAACTTGACCAAGTGAAAATTTTATGGGGTGAATTTTTTTATTAAGTAGAATTTTTTTAGGACTCAATCCAAGTAGAACCAACTCAAAAGAGTTTTGTTAACACGTGCTAAAATTCAGTAGAAAATTACTACTAAAACCCAGAAATTTCATAGCAATAAACTAGTGAGTTGATCTAAGTACCCAAATGCCTAAGCTAATCAAGTGAAAATGTTGTGGGTAAATTTTGTTATTAAGTTGGATGTATTTAAGCTTCAATACAAGTGCAATCTGCTCGAGAGAATCTCATTAACATGTGCTAAAACTTAGCAGATTATTACTACTATTTTTCTACAAGATACTTCCAGAAATTTTAGAATTGTAAATTAGTAAACCAATCCAAGTAGCTCAATGATGAATATGACTTTGCAAAGCTAATATAAAGATGCATCATACTTGTTACTATATAAATGGCCTGAAAAACCACTTATTTCAACCATTTAACCAATCTAACCTACGGCAAATGAAGCATGAATATCAAGTGCAAAACTAGGAAATGCAAGAAGAAGAAATGCAAGTGAATAAGAAGTGCAAAGAAGATAATGAAAGTGTACAGTACGGTTCTGAGGCTCTTAGGATGGCCAATATCAAGGATAGTTATATTCCTATGAATAAAACCAAGCTTTAGAAGCTAAACATGGCACCAAACTTCATTATTAGAGTCAATCCAAGTACATCCCTTCTAGAAATGAAAGTAGAGTTGCTAAATGACAAGTTTTCTTCACAAGAAGACTAAGAAAATCATGCCCCTAGAGGAAAAATCGAATTTTCACTTACACAAATTGATGGGGAAGTGTATTCCTTGAAAGGAGGTAGATTTCCCCTCCAAAATCCCTCAAAAAGTCGATATGGTTCCCAATAGTAGGAATCTGCATTAAATAACAAGGAGCACATTCCTAGATTTTCTCAATCATTGGAGCTTTATATTTTTTCAATAATTTCATAATATATTCTTCAATTATTTCCAATCTTGTTCCATTCTATAGCAGGGAAAAATTCCCTATATTATCGCATTCAGAATTTACTCAATATTCTCTCCATATTCTGCAAAAATAGATAATATTAAGCACATAAATATGCAATTATCTCCAAACCTTACTAATGAACACATTATAGCTCAAAAACAAGTCATATATTGCAAAGAAAGAGGTTAAATGTGCTAAAGGATGGTCAAATGGGCCTTAAATTGTATCTAATTTGGAGGTCATCATACCCCTTACTGAATTTTTTTTCTCATCCATTAACCAACTTAGTCACCTAACATACCTCATTCATGGCCTTGTTTTATTTTCCAAATTAGTGATTTGTAGCAGTCTTTTAAGGCTCAAAAACATAACTTTTCTCTTTGCAGGTGAACTCTGTTGGCTTGTAGGGAAAAGTGGCATCATCTCCATCACATTCACATCACCTCCGTTGACACCCTCATTCCATTTTCACTCATTCTTCCAAACTACCTATGCACAGAAAAATCATAATTTTTCTAGAGACCATTATTCTACATTTTCCCCCATGTGCAAGATGGGATCTTGAAGGATTCCAGGCTTGGAAAGTTCTTCCACATCCTTTCCCCACTTTCTGCCATCTTTTTCCACCATTTGTCCTCCTCTATAACCCCTCAAAATGCCTTTGGATGCAATCCTTAGAAATACAAAGCATCCCGTAGCAGGCTTGTAGCATCTTATAACACATCAAAAAATCTATCAAATCTTGACCAGAATTGCACCTCATGCCTAATCTTTTCCTCTTACATCTTCTAGGCATTAGACACAAGCTAGAAGAGATTAGAGACCTCTTGGAAAGCCTCTTTTCATCACTGTGGTTTGTGTTTTATTTTTATTGTGAATGTATTCTTTCCTTTTATTGCCTTCTTCTTCTCTTTTGTGGCCTAGATGATTTCTCAATGGCCTCTCGAGTTCTTCATTCTGCTATTTGTGTCACAAAAAGAATTATTAGGTCTTTCTTAGGTACTATTGTTTTGCGGTTTAGCATAGTTTGTGCCTCTATTTCCCCTTCTTCCTCCTTGACTTTTGTCTTTTGGCTTATCTCCCACTTCTCCATCCTCTTCTGCTTCTTCATTAGCTTATTATTCTCCTTCTTAGTTTTGGGCTCTCTATGGTTAAATCCCCCTCCCCCCCACCCCTTGTGCCCTACTATAGCTTCTTCAAAATTTTCAAGGAATTTTTTGTCAATTGTTATTTTTTGAGTAGCTTAGGGTTTCAAGGCGAAGGTGAGAGGGGTAGTGTTCTTATTTTGATCAAAGGGAGGAAAATTACATGCCAAATTCAAAGAAAAATAATCTTTTAGCTATCTTGCTTCCCTCACATGGAAAATGTTTTTTGAAAGAAAGAAATTCAATTTTTAAGGGTTTTCTACAAGAAGTTTGTAAAGGCATAAATTAACCAAATTTTCTGAATCTTTTTGCATGGGAGGTGAGGAAAATGCACCACTTACCCCTCCCTAGGATACTTCTTCATGGCTGGGGGGTTTGGAGGAAAATTCACACCAATTTGAACATTTTTTCACCTCTCGACCCGATCATGTAGCACTATCTACAATCCTATAGCATTGTCTACAATCCTATAGCACTGTCTAGGATCCTATAGCAACAGTCTGTAATCCTGTAGCAACTGCCTCCGATCCTGTAACACCTATTGTTCGACTATATAGCTTCTCTATAGCACCCTAGGGGACCTTTGGTCATTTCTAGCTCAACTCTCGACCTCTTAGTCAACCTCTCTTACCATTTTGGGAATGACTTCTTAGTACAAATGAGATTCAAGCTTGTCTTTTTATTCCTTTTGTAGTTTTGTGGTGGGATCATCGCGTTGTATGAGCTAGCCCCCATCTATCACCTTCATAACTTCTCAAACCTATTGTCCCACTCCTCAAAATTATCACCCTTATTTTTATCATTTTCCCCATGTTGCATGAGAGAGGAAATTAACTTCACTTAAATGTTTGAGGATGGTCGAGACTTCTGACCACCATCAGCCTACAAAACCTTCCCTTTTATGCATTGAAAACAAATTCATGATGAACTCATGGATAGGGACTAGAGACTTTGGTAGTGGGAAAATTGTGGAAGAAGGGGTAAAAATGGGTTTCTTTCATTGAAAAAGATGAATTTTTGGATGGAGAAGTGACTAAATGGTGTGGAGGATGGATGAGGAGGTGTGGTAGACTTATCTTTTCATTTCCCCATGGAAAACATAGGATTTAAACCTTTTATCTATGTCTATCACAATCTTCTAGTAGTTCTGGGACAATCTTGTAGCAGACTTGTTTAATCCATATCTCTCAAATGGTAGATTGGATTCACCTGAAATTTTTTTAGTATGCTTCTACCATTCTCATGCACCTCCACATAATAAATCTTGGCCAAATGGATGCATAAATCTCAAGAAAAATGGAAAATAGTTGTAGGTGATAGTAGACAATTTCTCAAAAAGTATGCTCTGGAATCTGCTGAAATTTCTTGAGCATGTTACGATCATCCCTATACATCTCCCCATGAAAAAACTCAGCCAAAACATGCACAATTGTTTATATATGGTCGAAACAATTTATGCCCTATGCTTTTTTACAATATTGTAGCAACACAAAACTTTCATGTAGCACTTCGAGACTACAAGGAAAACGAATGGAAAAGGCTTGGGAATGATAGGTGGATGTGGGAAATGGATGAGGGTGATGGATTGGCATGGCCTTGCTTATTGGATCATCTGGGAAAAGGAGGTGAAAGCTTAAGTTTGACTTCCCTTGACTAGATTTTTTATTAGTTTTTTCTTATAGTGCTAACTTGTTCTTGTTGCTTGCAAAGGTTGGAGAGCACCTACATTCATCAGAGATAGATACATGGGCAAAATAATATTTTTTATTTTCAGTTTTTTCCTAGGCCTACTAGCTACCTCAATGAAGTTTTCAACCAGTAGGTTTTCCTAGGCACCTCAAAAGAGGTTTTCACCTAGGATATTATTTATTTTCTTTTTTTCTCTTTTTTCCAACTCGTTGACTACCTCATGGAGGTTTTCAATCAATGAGCCAATCTCAAGTGCCTCAAAGGAGGTTTTCATTTGAGATTTTATTTTTTTCTTCTTAATTTTTTATATTTTTCTTTTTTTTTTAATTCCTCTATCCTATTCTACTTGAAAAAAGAAAAGAAAAACTCTTTAAGGTATAAGAATAATTCCAATGGAGCCATGTGCATGATAAGATGACAAATAAACTCATGTGTAGGCTCGAAAGATATACTTTGACATTTACTTGAATATGAGAGACCAACTTCTTTGATGATGTCAAGAATTGTTGAAGAAGAGAGTGGTGCTCCTACTTAATGATTTTATGGAACCAAATTTCGATATAGCTTTGACGTCCTTTGTTCTCTTGCTCATCTACATCATTTTATATGTCTTCTTCATCCATGTCATTCAAATATTCTACTATTTGTTGATTAGCCCCTTGGACACATAAAGGATCTGATAATAAGAATTGTAGAAATTATTCAATCTCAAGCTCCAATGGTTGCTCTCCGTCAAATGTGGTCCATGATTATTTAGTCTCCTCTGGATCTTCTTCTTTTGGATGTTTTTCCCCAATAGGAACAAGAGAATCTCTTCTTTGAAATACTCTCCCCGATCCAAGATGAATATCATTTCGATCAAGAGGATTTGATTGGAGATTTTGTATCTCGGCATTGTAAGTGGGCTAAGTTAATTTATTGCTTGGATTTGGAAATGGTTATGCAGGTAGTTGAATGAGCGGGTCTTCAAAATGGTTGTGGTTGAGGATGTGGATGGCATATTTGTTAATATTGGAGTGTAGGATACTGTGGATATTGAGGGAAAGATGGAGAGACCCATTGAGGAGGCTAGTGTGATCATGGGAATTGAGGATATGGAATGGAATATGAATCACCCCACTGAGGAGGTTGGCATTGATGTGGATGTAAAGGAGGAATGGAAGGTTGGAAAGGATAAGACCATGAATATTAAGGAAAATATGGATCACCCCATTGGGGAGGTTGGTATTGATATGGATGAAAAGAAGGAATGGAATAAGATCCCTGATATGATTGAAAAGGTTGGGGAGGATAAGACCCTTGTTGATATGAGTTGAAAAAGTAGAAATACTCCATTAATCCTTCTAACTTCTCTACCACTTCTTATTCTTATACCTACACATGATCAAGTGGGGGGGTTTGTGGTGTTGAAAAAATATTTTTTGTTTTTATAGAATGCTAATGCAATGCAATGAAATAATAATGCCTAATGCAATTTTTTGTTTTTGTAGAAAAGAAAGAGGAAATCATTCCAAGAACAAGAGATTGATTTCTTTGACACCCTCCCCAGCAATGGTGCCAAAATGTGATGAGCCCCTGTACTACAACAAGAATGTCACAACTCCCAAGGCTACCAACTATAATTTTCAACCCGGGGTTCATACAAACTTAAGAGGGGTTGGCATTGTATGTGTAGTAGACGCCTTCCTCTTCCTAGTTTGACTCCCTTTGATGCAAGTTAGAGAAGGCAATGAAAAAACTCCAAATGAGCGAAGATCTAGGTAAGTTGTCAATCCTAAGTTGCAAAAGGTAAATAACCATAAGAAAACATATTCTACTTTTATTGGAGAGTAAATGGTAGAAATGAAATCTATTCTATTTGCAAAAATGTAAAGCATAATGATAACTAATAAGAAAATATAATATATCTTTCTGGAAAGGAAGAAAAATTAAATAAAATCTATTCTAATTTGCAGGAAGGGAAAGTCCTATATTACTCTTGCAAAAAGGAAATAACACTTTGCATAAAGTAAATTACGGAAAGGAAATCTAGACTAATTGCATAAATCAACATTAAAGAAGCAAGAAATGTAAGAGATAAATGGTGACCTGACCAAGCCTCATCTCAACCAAGTGGCCTCAAATCATTCACGGGCTATAAATATACTTCTACCATGAATTCGGAGTGAATCTAGGTAAGTAAGATCTTGAAAGCAAACTGTTAGAGGATTGTTACAAGATTGTTGTTCTCGAGTTAACTTGCCAAATGACCAAAAAAATCAAATGAAAATGAGATGGATAATTTTTTTATTAAGTAGGATGTTCTAGGACTCCAATAAAATTAGAGTTACTAAAAAATACCCTTGCTAACACATGCTAAAAAATAGCAAAAAATTACTATTCTAAGCATCAAAAATTCGAGAATGAGTGAACTAGTTAACCTACAAAATTCCTAACCTGACCAAGTGAAAATGATATGGGGTAGATTTTGTAATTAATTACAATATTTTTCGGATTAAATACAAGTGGAACCAACTCAAAATAGCTTCGTTAACACGTACTAAAATTCAACAGAAAATTACTACTAAGAACCATAAATTTTAGAGAAATAAACTAATGAGTTGATCTAAGTACCCAAATGCATAAGCTAATCAAGTGAAAAAGTTGTGGGTAAATTTTGTTATTAATTTGTATGTTTTTAAGCTTCAATCCAAGTGGAATCAAATTAAAAGAAGCTCATTACCATGTGTTAAAATTTAGCATAAAAATACTACTATTTTGCTATAGGATAGTTCCAGAAATTCTAGAATTGTGAATTAGTAAACCAATCCGAGTAGATCAATAATGAATATGACTTTGCAAAGCTAATCTAAGGATGAAAAATACTTGTAACTATATGAATGACCTATAAAACCATTTATTTCAATAATTTAACCAATATAACCTACAATAAATGAAGCATGAACATTAAGTGCAAAACTAGGAAACGCAAGAAGAATAAATGCTAGTGAATAAGAAGTGTAAAGAAGATAATGAAATTGTACAGCAAGGCTCTAAGGCTCCTAGGATGGCCAAGCCCAAGGATACTTAGAGTACTATGAAGAAAACCAAGCTTTAGAAGCTACAAATAACGCCAAACTTCATTATTAGAGTCAATCCAAATACATCCCTACTAGAAATGAAAGTAGAGTTACTAAATGACAAGTTTTCTTCACAAGAAAACTAAGAATATCATGTCCCTAGAGGAAAATTCGAATTTATACTTATACAAATTGATGGGGAAGCATATTCCTTGGAAGGAGGCAGTTTTCCCCTCCAAAATCCCTCAAAAAGTGGATCTGGTTCCCAACAGTAGGAATCTACATTAAATGACAGGGAGCAAATTCCTAGATTTTCTCAATCACTGGAGCTCCATAATCTATTCAATAATTTCATAATATATTTTTCATTTATTAATCTCAGTCCATCCTGTATAAGGGAGAAATTCCCTATATTACCTCATTTGGAATTTACTCAATATTCTCTCCATATTCTGTAAAAATAGATAATATTAGGCACATTATATGTTATTATCTCAAAACCTTCCTCATGAACACATTATAGCTCAAAAACATGGCATCAAATGGAAAGAGAGACGTTAAATGCATTTAAGGTGGTCAGATGGGCCTTAAATTGTATATAATTTCGATGCCCATCATTAAGCTCTCCTCCTCAAGCTCTAGAATCTGGCTTGGGGGTCACTGGTGCAAGAAAGGGTTGGTTGCAATGTGTCTAAGGTTAGGTGGAGAGTTCAATTCTCAATCTCAATCGTTGAGCACATTTTATAAAGATAAGTGCATACTCAAGCCTTTGTACCTTAAATGTTAAGCATATGTTTGATGTGTTGACTTATAGTCTATTTTAGTATTGATTCAATGTACTGGACTAATGCTTGTGATATAATGTTTACTGTGATTTCCTACATGTCTGAGGAATGTTGATTTCCTGTAAGGTTCTTGGGTAATTGAATTAAAAGGATCACTGTATGTTTTCATGATCTGGTTTTATGTTTATTATCAGCCAAAGAGACCGATAGATCTTTGAACTATTATAAGCTTGTTTCATTTTTATTATTATCTTAAGATGCACGCAGACCTTTGAACTATTATGAACATGAATTTGGTCCAATGGGCCTAATTATAGTGAATGGAAAGATATTTGTCAAGTTTCTTTTATGTAGTTATAAGGTTGGATTTCAGGCCTTGTTATCGACTATTAAGATGGTTGAACATATATATGTATATATATATATATAATATATATATTATATAAGAGAGAGAGAGAGAGAGAGAGAGAGAGAGAGAGAGAGAGAGAGAGAGAGAGAGAGATCCATATACTAAATGAGTTAGGCCAAGCCATGTCAAAAAGCTCAAGAGAGATATCATTGTATATATGTATGTAGTATTTCTAGGTTAGGTTGGTAATCCCTCAAGTGCAAGGGAAGGGAAGCGAGGAATACACACACACACATATACTCATATGGAAGTGAGTCAAGGCTGAGCCTTAAGGCATTAAGGGCTCATTACTCAAGCCATGTGAGCACTGTAACCAAGTGCTAATGGTGGGGACTCAAGCTTATATGCTCATACATAGATAGTAGGGGTTGAAGTTCATTTATTAAGGGGTGTAATAGAAGGTAGATTCATGATCGGGCCATATAGCCATGAGCCATGACCAAGGGCACACAAGAAAGGGACCCTAGAGCCATAGAATGTTGAGGGAGTATTAGCATCATCCACGTGCCTTGGAAGAATTACCCCAGAAGTTTCAAGCAAAAACTAGTTCAGATTATGCCAGGGTTTAATCACCGAGGTGATGTGGCAAGGCGAGGCCTCATTAGTAGGGAAACCTCCATTGGATCTCAGTTGTTGATTCTAAAACACAACTCTCACTATTGGATGAACCCCGTAAGCATTTCCCTGAAGAGTTTTAAGGGAGCCCCAGAAAACCCCACCGATATTTTATTGTCGGGACAATGTGGATAGATGGGGCTAATTTCTAGGCATCCAACTTATCAAGGCAGGGGACCCCAAAATTAATTATAATGTAAAATCATGGTTTACAATGCATCATAGGTTTGGTGGGACCCATGGCTAATGTGGTAGGCGATATGGCCTCAGGGTAACATGCTGTTCTGGAAAGAAATACACATGTCAGTGGGAATTGGGGTTTTCATGGGAACAAATGGGCTATAAACGAGTTACATGTGGCATCCATGGAAGGGAGCCATGTGGAGGATGTGAAATCACCCCAATGATAAAAGGTAGTGATGTCACCCTGATGCCTCTCCCATGATAATTTCTTATGGTGTTTGGTGCAATCCCGTTGGGATTTTATTCCCTAAGTGATGTGGCAGAGGTGGATCCCACGTGCGAGACCATGAGTCAAGATGGTGTAATGCGAGTAGGAGGAGGGGTCCATGAAGGAGGTATGACCGCATGTGGTGGTATGGCAGGTGGAAGTTCCATGTATCCTAATTCTTCCTCAACAGATTCGATGGGGGATTGTGATGGGGATTCTGAGATTTTATTTCCAGGGTGAGGTGGCAGCTGATGCGTTTATGCACATTTCTTACCACCACAAAAGGGGGAATCACCTGCATATGTTTCATGGTCATGAATGGGTTGGTAGCTAGGGTATAACTTCCACATGGTGGTGATATGGATGTGACGTGGGTAGCCACGTGGGGACCACAAGGGCACTATGGTAGGTCAAATGCTGTGGTAAAACCTAATAGGCCAAACTTTGATCAAACATATATTTTGATCTGGGAGTCAGAATGAGGCAAAATTTATATTGTTGGAAAGGTATTGATGAGATGACCACGAGGATGCCACCCATTTTAAGTTTTTAAGAAGTTGAAAAAATATAATAAAAAAAAATTAGACCCCATTTCCATAATGAGACTTTGGAGGTTGGATCATCATAGCAACTACCTCCTTCTACCCTTATTATGGGTGTATGTTATAACTTTTTTGGAACCCACTAGTAGGAAGTATCCACTCCCTTGGCAATGTTTATTGGCACCAACAAGAAGGAAGCTCCTACTCCCTCAAATCAATTTTGTTGTTACTAATCAACTGGAGGCAACGAACCCCAAATTAGTGTGGACCTCCCTGTTATACCATTTTCAAAATAGATACACTCCATTTAATAATAAATTCAAAATCAACACCATATATCACATCTACAGTCAATAACTGCACACTTTTTTATTTATTAGCAATCCATTCATTCTGTCATTAGTAACTCATTGATTTTGTTATCAATAATAACATTAATACTTGGACAATAGAGAGCTAAACAAACAACTCAAATGTTGGCTAGCAACATAGATCCTCATGAGAAACTCTGATTCAAATATCCTTTGACATTAGCAACACAACAATGCTCTCACTCATCATACTAAGGATCATACTACAATTGTACAAATCAAATTTTTTCTTTTAGTATTCTTCATTAAAACATCCCTCGATATACATACATTGCAATTCAAGCGATCCTCAATAATACAAAATCATCATCTTCAGTAGAAAAAATTTGAAAGCAATTTTTTCATCCTTGTGAGTTCAATAACTCTTAAATAGTCCTACTATGAACAGCAAATGAACACTCCAATGATGTATATTAACTTAGTCACAAGAATTTGTATAAGAGATGAAAACACATATTTAATGGATGGTCCATATAAGCACAACCCTTTGCAGCAATTAATACTAAAATCCTAATTAGTACACATTTTGATTTATACAACATCCATATTCATACTTATCATATTCAATAAAAATGCATCAGTGATAATTCTATCATCAGTAATATAGTCATGCAATACAAGCCTATCTTAAATAGCTATGACAAATAGAATTACCAAGAACTTCATAATTCATGGCAGATAAGTGGAAGGGAAATTACCACGGCCCTGCCACAACAACTCCAGACCTTGTTATTTCAATGTCAAACAAAGATTTTAACATTGTCCCATAGTTGCAACTCCAACAACATCACATTCTTGTAGCATTAGTGAAGTCCTAACCCTTAATTTCAAACATTATACAACAAACTTCATAAAAGCTCAAAAAATATTTAAGGTAGAGGAAACCTTCACATATTTGTTACATATGACAGTGCTCCAGTCCATTCCTCCTGTAGATCTACAAACTAACATTAGGATTGTATAAGCTCTCAGATTTTTCCCTTGTAAGAAGAAAATCGGGATTTTTTTCATGCATACAATATCTTAGACTTCACATATCAGTCCTATCACAATGAAAATCCCATACATTATGCATACAACAAAACCCTACAACACATAAGCAATTATCTAAACTCAACTTTAGTCAAACATCCTACGCTATGACTTCAAAGGATAGATTTGAATAGTGTAACACACATATATAAGTGCTAGGAAACTAAGAATAGATGTTGCCTTGGTTATATACCATATCAATCAATATGCTCATTGCATGAGTTTTCAAAGGTATTTCTTCATAATTTTGTGTGGATATCAACACTATGTACCATATCAAACTATTCATGATCACCAAGCCACTTTGTTTGACATAAAAGTAATCACATTTACTCAAAAAAACAAGCCTTAAACCATCACATTTCTTCCAATCATGTGGAACCTAGTTGTAATAAATACCATGAACTTTTCAATGTACATTTTAACCCTGTACAGAAATTACCTCCAAAAGTATTCTTAAAACAGAAAATATACAATGGCAAGAACATAAAACAAATATACACAAAGATTTTCCCTTGGATCCCAAAATTGGGACTACTAGATTGATTTTTCATTATATTCCTTTCAATGTTACAATACATATATATACATGTTGAGGCATCATAAACGCCAATCCATAACCCTGGATTAGAACATAACAGTAGTTCCCTTGACTGGAACTACAAAATACAATGGGCATAAAACCATCATGCCCAAAACCATGTGCAAAACCCATGCACAAAAACCATGGGTAGGTCTACCCACCATCTTTGGGTCTGGCCCCCATCCTTGGGTCCACCCAACTATTATTGAGTTCGCATAAAAAAAAATCCTCAGGCACTACCCCAAACCTCATGCAACTAGTCATGGAAATAATATAACACATACCCAACATTCTCTCATTTGTTTTTTTCTTTCCACACAAGGGGTCACAAGAGAGATTAGTCATTGGTCTAGCCCTGAAACGCCCATTGTCTCTCTACACCAAGAAAACTTCTCAGTTCTCACAGACTTTGTCAATGCATCTGCAACATTCTTCAAAGTGTCCACCTTTACCAACAACACCCTTTTGTCCTTAACCATATCCCTCATGAAGTGATACTGAACATCAATGTGCTTTGTCTTTGAATGATAAGTAGGGTTCTTTGCCAAGAAAATTTCACTTTTGTTGTCACAGTATTTCCTTATAGCTCTTTGTACCAACCCCATACTTGAACACAATATCTGCAACCAAGTTGCTTCCTTGCTTGCATGAGCGATTTTCATGTATTCAGCCTCTGTAGTTAAAAGTCCCACTACAAATTGTCTCTTGCTCATCCAATTGACTACTCCTCCAAATAGGTTAAACACATACCCACTTGTAGATATTCTCCAATCCATATCTCCAGCCCAGTCTGCATCAACAAAGCCATGGATGTCCAAAAAATTTTCCAATCCTGGTCTTCCTTCGTAGCACGGACCATAATCACTAGTGCCACACAAATACTTGAAATCTTGCTTCACAATTGTCCAATGCTCCTTCCCTATTTTTTACATAAACCTACTCAATACTCCCATTGCATGTGCAACGTATGGTCTAATCCATACCATTTCATACATCAGGCTACCAACTGTACTCGCATATGGAACATGTGACATGTCCTCTTCCTCTTCTTATGTCTTGGGACACTATTCAGCAGATAACTTTACACCTACAGGAATATGAAGCTTCACTAGTTTACTATCTTGGATATTAAACCTTTGCAATATTGTCTCGACATACTTCCTTTGGTTAAATTATAGCTTCCTCTTTGCCCAATTGCGTTTAATTTCCATGCCGAAAATATAGTTTGCAGCACCAATATCCTTCATGACAAATTTGGAGGACAATTGGGTCTTCAAATCCTGGATAATTTATTCGTGATTTCCAATTAGCAACATATCATCCACATACAAGACCAAATAAATAACACAGTCACCAGTTAATTTAAAATACACACAACGATATTCTTTTCTCCTCGTGAAGCCAAGTCCCCATATATATGTATCAAATTTTTGATACCACCTCCTTAGTGACTGTTTTAACCCATACAGAGACTTTTTTAACCAGCATACCAGTTCTTTCTTACCCTTCAATGCAAATCCTTCTGGTTGCTTCATTTATATCTCATCTTTCAAATCCTCGTGAAGAATTTTTTTCTTCACATCCATCTATTATACCTCAAAATCAAAAGCAACAACAACAAATAAAAGTAATCTAATACAAGCTAACTTGGCAACAGGAGAAAAATATCATCAAAATCAATTCCCAAAACCTGGGAATAACCTTTTGCAACTAACCAAGCTTTGTATTTCTCCACCTTGCCTTCTGCATTCATCTTCTTCTTAGACACCCATTTGTTTCCAATGGGTTTCCTTCCAGTCAACAACTCCACCATATCCAAAGCCCCATTTTTGTCCAAATCTTCCATTTCATCAACCATGGCCTCTTTCCAGAGTTTTCCATCCTCTGAATCCATTGCTTCCCTGACAGTTTTGGGATCATCATCAGTAATAGATAAAGAAAAATTTGAATAGAAATTAGATGGACTATGCCTCTCTGGTTTCCTTCTCTCTCAAATTGACCTTCTCAAAACTGGAATTTGTGGCTCTTCCTCTTCTGATTCATGTTATGTTGTAGATTCTGATTCTTCCTCCTTTAGTTCAAACTCTATCTTTTCAGGTTCCTTTGGTAGGAATTCATGTTTAATAACATCCTTCACCTCCCTAAACACCACATCTTGATTGTACAAAAATTTCTTTGTTTTTGGGTTCCAAATATTATAACCTTTTAAACCATCCTTATAACCAATAAAGATGCACATTTGAGATTTACTATCCAACTTGGTTATTTTCTCCTTTGGAACATGTACATATGCATCACAACCAAATACCCTGAGATGTGAAAGAGAGGGTTTTTACCATTCCATACCTCATGTGGAATCTTTCCCTCCAACACTGATGAAGGTGATCTATTAAACAGGTAACATGCAGTGTCCAATGCCTTTGCCCATAATTCTTTCCCTAACCCGACACTACTAAGCATATTTCTTACCTTTTCCATCAATGTCTTGTTCATTCTTTTTGTAACTCCATTTTGCTGAGGTGTGTATGGAGTAGTCTTATGTCGTGCTATACCAAACTTCTTACAAAACTCTTCAAATCTTTCGTTCATAACTCCCCACCATTATCTATCCTCAATACCTTGATCTTCTTCTCTATATGATTTTCCACCATAGCCTTAAATTCTTTAAACCTATCAAAGACTTCAAATTTATTCCTGAGGAAATATATCCATGTATTCCTAGAGAAGTCATCTATAAATGATATGTAGTACACAGATTTACCTAGGGATGGAACCGAAAAGGGTCTAAACACATCATTGTGCACAATCTCTAATATCCCTTTCGCCCTCTTAGCACCTAAGGGGAAACTCACCTGATTCTAATTCCCATATACATAATGTTCATAGAAATAAAAACCTAGAGAGAAATTAGACATACCTTCTACCATACTATTACCATGTAATATTTGAAGGCCATTCTCTCCAATATGTTCAGGCCTTTGATGCCATATCATGGTCTTTTCTCTAGAGACTACTAGATTTGTTGATCCACTTTCAAGAACCACAGAGCTATTGCACCCATCAATAATAGTGTTACCCATAAGCTTGTACAAAATTCTAATCTGAACTTCCTGCATTAACACTTGGGATTCTCGAACCATCTTGTAGGTATATTTCTCGAACATTGTTTTTACACCTGCATCATTCATATTGTTTACAGAAATCATATTTATGGCTAATTCAGGAATATGTAGAACCCCGGGAAGTGTTCTAATCCTTCCACCTTGCAACTTCAGCTTGAATTTTCCACATCCAATGATTATAGCCTTCCTGTCATCCCCTAAGAAGGAATCATCAACATCACATTTCTCATACTCACATAACCACTCCCTATGCGGAATGAAGTGAAAGGATGCACCTGTGTCAATCAACTATGCCTCATGATATACATTTGTACTTGAAGAAGAAGCCAAGTACACATCCCCACATTCATATAAGGTGGTTTTCACCTCTATAAAAGGACCATCATCATATCTCTCTCCTTTCTCAGGAGCTTTAGATCTACAATCCTTTTTGTAGTGTCCTTCCTTTATGAATTTCCAACATATCTTTACATCTTTTCCTGGATATTTAGATCTCCCACTTTAGGTCTTCTTATTTTTATGTTCTAGGAACATCCTCATACAGATAAGGCATCTCCATTCTGCCTCTCCATATTTATCCATCTCATCTCCTATGACAACAAGGATGAGACTATATCATCAAACTTCAGGGTAGTTGTATTGCTACCTATTTCAACAACCAGACTATCCCACAAATTCGGTAGAAAACAAAGAAAATTGATGCACTTATCTTCATCTAGAATTTTTATATCAACAGATAGCAACTTGCTTACCATAGGATTAAAGGCATTTAAATGATCTGTCACCAAGTCTCCATCCTTCATCCTCATGTTATACATCTTTTTTCATAGGAACAGTTTTTTCACCAGAGATGGAGATGGGTACAAAGTGCCTAACTTTTCCCATAAAGCCTTCGTCGTAGCTTCCCTTGATACATTCAACAACACTGAATCTGAGAGACAAAATCATATTTTTCTCTTTGCATTCTGATCTAACTTCACCCAGTATTTTGTCAACATTCTTGTTGGTGTCATGCCTAGATCTATAGAAATCCACTGATCTCAATCCACCACATAGATCCTCCATCTTGAGCTTCCATGACTCAAAACTATAACCATTAAATTTCTCGATCTCTATCTTTCCATTGTTTTCCATATTCTTTCACCACAATAATCGATCCCGCAGATTTCCCACTGAACTGGGTCTTCTATAAGCCGAGAAAAACCCCTCAATAGCAAAGGTGTCCCTTTGAAGATGAAATTGCTCTAATACCAAATGTAGGTTTTAACGCTGTACAGAAATTACCCCCAAAAATATTCTTAAAACAGAAAAAATAGACAATGGAAAGAACATAAAATAAATATACACAGAGATTTTCCCCTGGATCCCAAAACTGGGCCTACCAGTTTGATTTTTCATTATATTCCTTTCAATTTTACAATACATATATATACATACATGCCAAAGAATTCATCAACCTCAATCCATAAACCTGGATTAGAACATAATCATAATTCCCTTGACCAAATCTACAAAATACAATGGGCAGAAAACCACCATGCCTAAAACCATGTGTAAAACCCATGCACAAAATTATAAGTAGGTTCGCCCACCATCTTTGGGTAATGCCCCTCATCCTTGGTTCCACCCATCTATCTTTGGGTTTGCATAAAAAAAAGGATATTTTGGCTATGCCCCAAACCTCATGCAGGGGGGCTATCACCCCCTTGCTAACCCCCCCCCCCCCCCCCCCACTATGCCTGACACAACATATAGTGCATGCATCTAGTCGTGGAAAGAGTATAACACATACACAACATACAAATTGTGTCAAAGAAGATAAATTTGAAACTCATCAAGACACCTTCATAAATTCACTTTTTTCAACTACACTTGCCACAATGATTAACTCATACAACCATTGTGAACTAAACTAAAAACATGCTACTTGACCTCAGGTACAAGGGGATCCAAATAACCAATCAAATGTATGATTACTCCCCTTAATTGTATTCATTCTTGCACTAGGTTAGAGATAATAGATCTATAGACTATAATCGCACTTCACCAAATCATTTCCTTTGTTTCCAAACAATATAACACCTTTATTATGTCATTAAACTCTTTACATTGCATCACAAAGCACCATTATCTTAAAATTAGACCATATTGTACCATATCATGACCTCACCCCAGAACATGCAAATTGTAGATCATGAGATGCACTCCACATCAATCCAAATTTGTGAATCATCACTTCAATGATTCATGTTACTTGGATAAGTTTTCCCCATTGCTAGAGTTCAAATTTCAACTAAACAGAAGGATGTTGCAAGGTGACCATCTCACATAGCTAGAACCTAACTTCTTGAACTGAAACACTACTCACACTCTATCAGATACATCCAACTAGACATATGGCTACTCTCCTTAATCACACACCGATATATGATCCAAAACTAAGAAGATGTGTCATTACCTGATTGATGTTGTTTTTTTAGTGTCATTCAATGAAGAATTTATACTCATTAGAGACAATGAAAAAACCAAAGCCGATAGGATATACCATGGGTTTTTACCATGGAAAATTTGATAATAAATCGATTTGATATAAAGCCATGGGGCTGACATAAACCACGAGAGATTTACCATGGTTTTTACCATTGATATGAATACAAGCAAGATTTCAAGCATTTGTTTTGATTTTCCATGGTAGGAATAGGTTTCAATGTATTCCAGCATGTATGTGAACTACAGGTGGGAAGATGGTGTAATTTATGCAATATGTAAAAGACTAATTGGCATAATTATGCGAACTACACAGAGCAAGCTAGCCTAAATGTTGTTATCCAAAAAAAAAAAAAAAAAAAAAAAAAAAAAAAAATCATTAGTAACTTGTCTTTGATATTTTCCATATATCATCAATTGTTAGACTACCATTGGAAATATATTAGATCCACCATATTCCATATCTTAAACTACCCTGCATAAATTATTCACCAGAGAAGCATCAATAAATCATTGTCAATACATTGCATAAGAACACATGCCAATGCACTACATCAAAACACAATATTTGGTTCCAACCAAAACCAAGATCCATTCCACTGTTGACATCAATTCCAATGTGTTTTTGTTGCGACAAACACCCCTCCAAATTTTTTCCTACACTTAAATTTTGGAGCCTACTAAGGATCTTGTGATATGTCTTTTCATGTTTGAGTCTTCTTCTTAGATTCTAAATTTCAAAGCCACTTTCTCACACATGCTTAGTCCTTGATGAATTTACAAATGCACTTCTTCATATGCAAGCTTAGATAGACATTATGTAGTTCTTGAAAGTAAGGCTTGTGCAATCTCCAGGAATAGTGCTTGCACAATGTTTAGATATAGTGCTTGCACAATCACTTTTGACATTGATTATGCAGTCCATGAGGATAGTGCATTTCACAACCTATGTCAATAGTGAGTGTGCACTCTCCATTGACGGTCTCCCTCTCACTTTGGTTATAATTGTACTATTATTCCAACGAGCTTTCTCAACTGTCGTTTTTGCGCGCCTATGTTTTCAAGTCATTTTTGCTTGATTTCACTTTAACAAGTGTTTTTTAACTTTATCTTAACTTTGGCATGTGTCACTTGCACTTTCTTCAGCTTTTGCAAGTGTCATTTTCATTTTTTATTATTGTCGTAAGTGTTGTTTTGACTCTTTTCAGTACTGCATGTGTCTCACTTTGGCATACTACCAAAGGCAGCTCTAATGCACTCTTCTACATTAGTTGATCTTATGTATCATAATATTATGCACTAGACACATTCCTACAATTTAGCGCACTTTCTAGCCATAGCCAACACTTGTGTCACAAATGGTGTTCTAAGTGTCGCAATGTTAAGTTTCAACTATCACACTTAGAAATAGTGTCGCTTTTCTGTCGTGTCAAGGTATGCATGGTGATTTCAAGTGTTGTGCATCCTATTGGCTTATGTTTGATGGTATTCATGTGTGTGATCCTATTTTGGAACTTGTTTGTGTTTTCTCTCCTCTCTTGTTCCATTGGTCCCACACTTAGTCATTTTCAAGCTTCCCCCTGCCCTCACACCTTTCCTAGTTAGTGGATGAGTGCATGTTGCATTTCTAGTCAATAGTGTTGCATCCCTTACCCTATGAAAATGTGCATTGTGTCATCCTAAGGGCCTCCTCCTTCACAATCCATTGCGCAATATTAAATTACACTCTCTCAATCTCCTTCTTGTTTATCCTTAAAAACTACACCCAAGACTCAACATTGGCTCTCCCTCCTAGCACATGTCACATTCATAGTGGGCAGTGGAGCCACTCCTTGACCTATGCAATGGAAAATGGCATACACCCTAAGCATTCCCCTCAAGTATTATGCATTGTGCAGTTACAGTGAGCAAGCATGCCACCCTTACCTCTTACACTTTCTCATTGCACCAAGACTGAACTTTGCATGTATCCTTAAGGCATGGTGAAATTGTAGTAGATAGTGCAGCCTCTCCTAGATCACTACTAAAGAAAAATGCACTCTTCCTTAGACCAACCTCTCAGTCATAGTGCATGGCACATTTCCATTCAACAAGCCATCAGCCTTTGTTCACTAAACTTCTCCACTGCACAGAACACATGATCCTGGATCTCCCTCCTAGTGCATAGCACAGTTCTAGTAACTAGTGGAGCCTCTTTACACCCTTATATATGAAAAATTCACTATGCATTCTCTTTGTCTCCCTTGGGAAGGTGCAATCCCTAGGCTCTTAGTCACTACCATCTACACTTCAAACACATGTTGCTCTCTCTTTCTTTCCCTAGCACAATGTGCATTTCTAGTGCAAAATCACTCATATCTAACCTCCTACAACTGCACACTACCGCCAAGGAAGACTCTCCCTCTCATCCCTTGAATAGATTCAGCATAATCAACTTCTTCCATGAGCAAAGTAGAGGTAGAATAAATGTTTTCTAGACTCATCTTGCCTTGACATGAGTGAACTTCATCTACAGTCATACCATCTCAACATGGTAAGGTGATTCTCAAGGAATATGTCAAGGATAGGATACAAAGATGAACTTACAAAGGAGAAGCATGAAGAAGAACCACCTTGAAGACATGAATAGATCTTGGACCAAGACAAAGTGATGGCATCTCATGTTATCTTGGAAGGTTCCAGTTATAATACAAATCCTTTGGAGGGTGAAGATGGGGAAAAAGAGAAGATCCATCCTGAAGAAGTTAAAGTCATAGTGGCGAAGAGAAAATCTTGGCATTTACACATCATCATGAAGTTCCATGTCATCATTTCCAAGTAATGGCTTGTACAAGTGTCATCACAATATCATGTGTCAATGTGTCTTGCCACATCATTTGTGGATGTAAAGATGTAATATTTATCCATGGAAGTCTAAGAGTCACATATGGAATATGAAAAGTCACATGTGGACCAAAGAGTCAATAGAAGTTCAAAGGCCATTTAGGAGTCTAAGGGTCATGAAGGAAGCTCAAGAGTCATGGGGATATGAAAGGTCATTCCTATTGTTATAAATACACCCTCATAACTCAAGCAAAGGGATTTTGGAGGCTTAGGCTTTGGAAAGCTAGCCTTTGCTTCTCTAGCTTGGCATAGAAGAGAATACCATTCTTTAGAGAAGCAACAAATGACTTAATGTTCCACTATTGGAGCTAGTGTATCATCATTGTAACTGTGTACTTGGATCTTTCACTTAAAAATTAGAATCTCCTTGAGCCAACAAACTTTCATGCATGTGTCATGAATGTTGTAATAATATTCTTTAAATGTTTGTGGTATATGTTATATTCACATGTAGTAAAGAAATTGAATTAATTCATTGGATTTGGTGCTTATCTTGTTGGATGTGTTTTGCATTTGCTTTAATGATTATTGTGTCTATGTGAATTATTTTGCTAAATAATTAATAAATCTTTCCTTTCTCTCGTGTGCCTCTTTTAAGATAGTATTGTTACTTTTCTTCTATATAATCACTCGTGTCTCCCCTCTCGAGAAAGACTTCTTTTATACATTGCAATCAGTGTTTCACAATGTCAACTTACTTTTTGATTTCAAATGTTATGTGCATTCTCTCTTATGCTATTCATTGCAGACAAGGAAAACCTTGAGTTACAGTGGTCAAGCAGATACTTTGGATGGGGCTCTTACTCCAAACTATGTGAGGTCTAATTGGGACTTCACATCGGAGATACCCCATGTCTGTTGTCAGTATTAATACTTTGGATGGGGCTCTTAGTATAAACTATGTGAGGTCTAATTGGGACTTCACATTAGGGATACCCCCTGTATGTTGCCAGTATCGATACTTTGGATGGGGCTCTTAGTCCAAATTATGTGAGGCCTAATTGGGATTTCACATCGGGGATACCCCCTATATGTTTCTAGTATCCATAACCGTCAACACAATGCAACAATACCAACAATTAATTGTCAAAAAACCAAGGGTTCCTTTTAAGCATGATTTCATAGATCAATTGAAGAATCTATTTGTTAAAAATTCCTTTGTTGCAAGCTATTAGATAAATTCAAAACTATAATAAGACAATCAAGGAATTTTGTTTTAAAACTAAGAATAGAAAGAAAGATATGGCTACAATACATGTCATTGGTCATTTAGCTAACTTAATGCTGAAGTCAATTGAAACTGAAAAGTATGTTGATCTAGGAATTCATATGGTTACAATTACAATTGATAGGCTTTCATTATCAAATACTTTAATTGATTTATGCATAATAATTAATGTAATGAAAATGGATACAATGAAATATTTGAATTTCCACAATATTATACCAATAATTTAACTAGCTAATAGATCAAGGATTAAGACAAAAGGTGTAATAGAATATTTAACGGTCTTCTTCAATTCCTAGAATATCTAGTGGATTTCATTGTTCTATAACCGAAATCCAATTTGGGTGGAGATTCCCTCGTCCTCGGAAGGCCGTGGTTTGCTACACTCAATGCATCCATCAATTGTAGATCTATAAAAATGACAATTTCAAAACAAAATGGAAGTAAGCGAATAACTTTATATCCCCCTTCCAAAACATTAAATTAATTAGAGCAATTATCATGGCTTGAATAAACTGATTTCGAAGAAGAAATAACTCAATCAATGTTTATTATCAATCAAGTTATTTCTTTTAGGGATGCATCAAACAAAAATCAATTAGATTATTAATATCTAATCATGATATTGTAGAACAACTGAGAAAAAATTAATATATGTCTACAAACAATCTTTTGGAACAAAATTTTCAAGAAAATTGCACAATAAATTCTTTAAAATCTTCATTTCAAACAAGTTTTCTTGTAAACTCAATGGGAAATCCAAAAACAAAAATTGTTGAAATCAAAATAAGAAAACTATAAATATCACTTCGATATTGGAAGTATTTCAATAAAACCAACTGATTCAAGTGTTAAAGAAGTATTCCAAATAATTCACTTTGGATTATACAGACATTTAAGGTAGTCATCGTAGTACATGCATTCATCATATTTATATAGAATAAAATGTGAAACCTATAAGGGAACCTCAACGACGAATGAATTTAATGCTAAAGGAAATAATAAAAGAAGAACTTCAAAAGTTACTAAAGGTAGATTTCATCTACCCTATCTCTAACAACCAGTGGGTTTCTCACTTAGTTGTGGTATCCAAGAAAAATGGAAAATTGACAAGTCTGCATAGATTATAGAGAATTAAATAAGGTTACTCTTAAAGATCATTTCCCATTACCATTCATTGATCAAGTCTTAGATACCTTAGCTGGAAAGGAATAATTTTCTTTCCTATATGGATTTAGTGGTTACAATCAAATAAAAATAGCTTTAGAAAATCAAGTCAAAACGGGGAACATATGCCTATAAGTTATTACCCTTTGGTCTATGTAATTCACCGACTACATTCCAAAGAGAAGTCCTAGCTATCTTTTTCGATTTAATTCATGAATGCTTTGAAATTTATATGGATGATTTCTTTGTATATGGAAATACTTTTGAAAAAATCCTTGATATTTAAATAGTTCTAAAAATATGTATAGAACTAGGGCTCTTTGCAATGAAAAATGTTTCATGTTGTTGAAAAAAAGAATTGTTTTGGGATAGTGTATATTTGTTGCAAGAATGATTATAGATCTGACCAAAATTGAAGTCATCGTTAACCTTTCTAGTACATCCAATCAACGAGAAGTCTAGATTTTTCTAGTTTGTACATGGTATTATCGTAGATTCATAGAAAATTTCAGTAAGATGGGCCTACTTGTGTTCAAGTTACTTACCAAAGACATAGAGTTTTACTAGAGTACCAACTATCAAATTGCTTTTAAAATAATTACATAAAATTATCCACAATACCATTCTTAAGAGGACCTAATTGGTCTTTTCCATTCACATTTCTACAGATGCATCTGATACAATAGTAGGGGCATCATTAGGTCAAAAAAAAAAAAAAGACTTGTTCCAATTACTTCATTAGTAAAATTTAACACCTATTGAGCTTAATTATACTATTATTGAAAAAGAGATTTTATTAATTTTGTATGTAGTAACAAGTTCAGACATTATGTTACTAGTTACGAAGTCTTTATCCATACAGACCATTTTGCCATTAAATATTTAATGAATAAACAAATTACTAATTGCAGGATTACATGATGGTTACTATTTTTGCAGTATTTTAACAGCATTGTCATTGATAGTCCCGAAAGCTAAAGTCAAGTAGTTGACTTTATCTCACACCTTAATAACCCTGGTGTGATTGTTCCATTTTTTGATAATTTTCTATATTAATATCTATTTTCTATATCAATTTAAACACCATGGTTTTCCGATGTGAAAATTTTGTCTTCAAGAAAATTACCATCTCACTTTCCTTCAAGAGATAAAAAGAAAGTGATTAAGAAAAGTGCTAGAAATAATTGTATCAATGGCATTATTTTCTACACATTATTTTATTTTGTTATTAGATGATTGTTAGAGAAGATGAAATATTTGATATCTTACAAACTTTTCATAATGAACCTTGTGGTGGGAATTTCGCAAGAAAAAAAAAGAATTGTGTATAAAATGCTTAATAAAGGTTGTTATTGGTCATCCCTCTTCAAAAATACAAGACAACATATTCGAAGCAATGATAACTATCAAATGATGGGTTGACCAATAGCATATGACAAAATTCCCCTACAACCACAAGTTCTTCTAAAACCATTTGAAAAATGGGCTCTATATTTCATTGGTCTACTCAACCCTAAATCAAAAGGAAAGATGTACATTCTAGTTTGTACTAAATATGTTATCAAATGGGAAGAACTGAATATGGAGAAATCAATGGTCAATTTTATTTTCAAGGACACCTTTGTCATATTTGGATTCCCTCAAGGAATTTTCATCGACCAAGAAGCACACTTCACCTTCTAGTGCAAAAAATAGTGGAGAAATATAAGTCAAGCACAGGAAATCCACTCCTTATCACCCACAAGTCAATTTCTAGGTAGAGTCAATTAGTAATATTCTAGAAACAATCATGACTAAGATAGTCAAATTCTATAGAAAGACGAGGAATATAGGCTTCCAAAAGCTTTGTGACCATATAGAATAAGTTGGAAAAAAGTTACTAATTTTACTCCCTGTGAACTGATATTTGATAAGAAAATTCTCCTTCCTCTTGAATTCCAAGTTGAAACATTTAGATTAGCAACAAAATTAGGTTTAGATCTATTTGAAGCATAAAAGGAAAGAATCATGCAACTAAATTGAGTAGATGAAATCAGAGAAGAAGAATTGCAACATAATAAGATAATTCAACAATAGAGATCAAAGTGGAAAGAAAATTTCATATAGAAGGAGTTCAAAGTTGGTATTTGGGCTTTACTCTTTGATTCCATATTCAAATACTTCAAGGGAAAATTAATCACTCATTGGCTAGGTCCATATGAATTAGAGGAAGTGTTTGACAATGTATCACTTAAGATAAGGACAATCTATGAGAAAGAAGTCTCGTTTGTGGTTAACGACCACAAACTGAAACTTTACAGAAAACCCCCCATCCATGAAGACTTTATTTCCCTAACATTTAAACAAGCTAAGATGCAGGTTGCATGTATTAAGAACAATACTTCCACCCTCCTCCATCTGGAAATTTACTTCTCCCATATATTATATCTATCTATATATATATATATATATATATATATATATATATTATATAATATTTATATTATATATATATATATATATATATATTATATATATATATATATTTATTTATCATACACACACACACAATGAACTCAACCTAACACTAATTGAGAAGTCAAGAATGCACTAGGGCCTTTTCCACTTGTGAGAGAGAGTGCATAGTCACTCCTAGTCTTCTAATCAACTTATTAGTTAGTGTATGCTTAAGTCATTGACTAATCTAGGAAAGCGGGGAACTATGATGCATTTTCATGCAACACTATCTTAGAAGCTAAAAGTGTATAAGGCCTTTTCCACCAATAAAGGTAGTGAACGAGCATTCTTGGTCCTATAGTTAAATTTTCAATTATTTTGTCTTCATTAGTAATTATTCTATGTCAGTTTTGTTCATGAAAAACACTTTAAGCAATTTAATATGGATAACAATATATAGTAAAATAATGACAACAAAGGCATACACAAACTATAAGTACAATAACATAAGATGAAAAGTATAAACAAAATGATTAACATTACACAAAAGCTGAAAGTAATGAAGTATAAATATGATAATGAATTATAAATATGAAATAAAAAATATTAAAAATATACAATAGCATATACATGATGAACAACAAATGGAATGAGTGCACAAGTAGAAGTTGTGGGGGGGCTTCACTCCCCTGCATGCACACTAGAGACTAGTAACAATGGAAAATCAAGAAGGTTTCATATATTACTTGAAATGAAGTTGAAAGCTTCAAAGTTGGAGCCTTTGAACACTAATCTCACCAAAATAATTTCCAAATGTTTAGAATTACAAACCTATTTTGAAGGTGTGATTTGCCTTACTTTATACACAAAATATGAAACTAATTTCTAAAAATCCTCTTTTCTACTAACCATAGCTATTTAGAAATTGTATTTGGATCAAATAAACCTCATCCCATGCTCAAATTGTGGAAGAAATCGAGAAAAATCAAATTTGGGAAAATTTAGTGAACCATTCTGCATTTTTGCTTCAAAACTACCCATGTTGACACTACGTTGATCGAGAATTTTGAGGTCGATTTCGAGCAAGTGACTAGGTATTTATCTATCTCATGATGTTGGGTGACGAAACCCATGCCATAAAATTTTCCCAGGTGATTTGCACATAAGGAATTGAATGAGAAATTACAAGATTGTTGTTTGTTAAATTTGTTTTTACAATGCCATTATTTCAAAATTTTCAAAAATTAAAAATAACCTAACAAAATACCATGGAAATCAGTTTATTAGGAAATATATGATTAACAAATGTCAAAAGTGAGATAAAATGGTTTTCCTAATGTTGGATCATGGTGGTAAATTATAGCAAAAATGGACCAAAATTGAGGACTGACATCTCCCTCGGAATGAAGGTAGAGCATGCCCCCATGCTCAAAAAATTTCTGATTGTCACTGTCAAAATAATTTGTCTTCCTATAACAATATATTCACGTTATCCTTTGATGGTGCTTGTGATGTTTGTCCCTCTTGTTTATACATAAGAAATTTTACTTTAAAGTTCTTCTACTTGGCTTTAAGTGAATTCTTCTTCTAATACCAAGTATGTTTTTATGCCATGTCATTCTCCTCATGAAGCTTCTTGTTTTGAGATGTGGACGTATATTTCCCATAATTTCTTCAAAAGTTGTAATATCATTGAGCATAGGAAACAAACTCATTAACTTCTGGCAAGTTTCAAGAGTAAAAGTATCAACAAATGCAAAGCTTCTTTTAGCTTTCTGAATGTAACCACAAGATTAAGGTTTTCCAAATTTTTTTACTATAACAATAGAAATTTTTTATAGCTGAGCCATAGTTTTCTTTAGAGAAAAATAAAGCTGGAAACTGGCCCTTTTGAAATTGAGCAAATGTGAATTTTTTTGTAACCTCTGTAGCTTGGAATTTAAAAATAGAATAGTTCCCTCTCACTATGTACACACATGCCAATTTTATGACTTACTCAATTTTGAAATTTTGAACGACAACAATATAGAAACCCTTATACATTGAGTAAAATTATTGAGTAGCAATCATAGTAAAAACCCTTAAATGTTGTATGAAATTTATGATTAAAAATTCTTTGATTCATGATGAGACATTTGAGTGTTCTATTGAAATAATTGTAAACTTTTAAGACTTTTTCTCCTAAAATTCTATCTCTGGTTCCTCTATAAATTTGATTTCTCAAATTCAAAAACATTGGTATATTCAACACGAGTAAAATTGAGATTTAAAGAAGAATTTGGAGTTGAAATAGATTTGCAAAATAGAATAGGAATGTTGTGCCCAATAGTGTTTCTTTCTGTCACAATTAATATTTCTTTGGGGAAATTTAAACACCAATTTTGAGTTCAATGAAATAGCTTTGTTGTTCACAACTTTCCTTACTCAAAGCTAGACTGTGTGTGGTTTCAACTTTTCTTGCACATTTTTTTTTTTACGAAATCGGGTACTGATATATTATAAAACTTTCAGGAACTGAGTCCTATTACATAGTTATGGAAAACCAAGGCATTAAGGATCCAAAATGGGTTCACAGACCCTTGATCCTCATTGCTACATAAACGGTAACTGAAATGAAAGAGATAACGACTATATTGCCGGATAAAAGAGCCTGCCAGCCAACAAAATTTACAATTCATAAGTCCTAATGGTACTGCTGATTAACTGAGTCATCCGGGAGGGATTCCTTCCTTGCGCTCGCTCTGGTTGAAGCTTCCGCTTGCATGCTTTGAGTAAGAGTCCTGATATGAGCAATAGCTTCTTCAAGATGGGAGCATCTGTCTTTCAGGGCCTCGATCTCAGCTTTTTGTTTTTCCGACTTCTTCCTCTTTGATCTGTTGTCCGCTTGATAGTCATCTTTGAGGTCGTTCTTGATGAATCTTGTTATCATGAAGGTGTGCGTTTTGCAGAGAGTGCACTCACTGTTCGTGATGACGTTTTCTAAAGGATTGGTGGCAGGCTCCGGAGCTCCTTGTTGTTCCTGTTGATCCACCATTTTACCAAGCTGGAGGGATAGGCCAGAGAGTTTTGGTTGCAGATGGGGGCAGAGACAGGGGATGAAAACGATAGAGAAGAAAAGGGCGGACTCCGAGGGGAAGAGCAAGACTGAGATGTGCAGAGGATAAAATAGAATGGAGGGGGAGCAACAGAACGACGAGGGAGAAAGGAAACGAAGGTGGGAACACTGAGGCAGCACAACAAAAAACTAGTTAGAAGGTAAATAAGCTATATAAATAAGAATGCCTGAGTTTACCACTGATGAGAGGCGTAAACCAAGTTCCTGGTGACAGCACGTTGCTTAATGGGAGATTCTGAGCTGAGAGGGGGTGCGATCCTGAACCTTCGAATCAATGAGGGATGAGTTTAGGGAGAGAGCCCTGTTGCAATAAATAGAGGGAGGGAGGCAGCTCGAGTGAGAAATCCAGAGCTGAGAGATGCGGTTCATGTGATGACTGAGAATCCAGAGGGTGATTTTGCTGCACGCAGAGGGGATTTTGGAATGATGATTGTCTGGACCAAGCCTGAGAAAGGCGACTGAGATTGATAGGAACACGAGATCGAGATTGTGGGAGGTGACATGAACGAATGCGGAGGTGAAGATCTGAGGGAGAAGGGATAGATTTGCGCAGTCAAGGAGATTTGGCAGATAATGAGGAGATTTGGGGATGTGCAAAGTTCGAGAGAGCTGATGTCTGAGGTGGCTCAGAGACTGATAGGATGGGATGGGATAAGATTTTTTATGGTATTGTTTTATCATAGGAGGATTCATTTTCCCTTACATGGCCAACTCGTCTACTGGCTGCCTTGTTGGCCTGTTCATCTGCCTCTTTGTTGCTGCTCCTTAGTACATGCTTGAAGGTGGCACCTTCAATGTCTCTTAAGTTGTCGCTGATCCTGGATTTAATATTGTTCAGGGCTGTTTGTTTGAATTCCCTCCCCGAGACCATAGCCGCTATAATAATAGCTGAATCCCCCATTATGAGCGAATTTTGAAGGCCAAGTCTTCTCAGGATGGAGGTTCCTAGAAGAAGGCTATAGGCCTCGGCTCTGTTGTTGGACATTATGCCAAATCCCCACTCGTAAGTCACCAAAATCTTGCCTCGATGGTCTTTGATGACTCCCCCAGCACCTGCCTGACCCGGATTGTTTTTTGAAGCCCCATCGAACTGAAGGGAGGGCCTCTTTTGATTTTGAATCCATTCTCTGATTTCTTCATCAGAGCCTCGTAACTTCCAATCAATCTTTTTCTGACCTGTGCTTGCTGTTTTGTGGCTCCTTGATTCATAGCTGAATTTGCCTATCCATTCCATTTCCCTTGGGTTCCAAATTTCTTGGTCTGATTGGACTATTCCATTAGCACTGATAGATTCGGAGATGAGGACGATTGATTTTGCTAGGGTGCTGGGGATGTTGGGCTTCTTGTTGTTAAAAATGCATTTGTTTCGGGCGATCCAGATTTGTCAACAAAGGGTTGGGGGAATGTTGTTCCACAATCTTTTGGCAAGGGTTTTGCTTTTCTTGGGGTAGGGATAGTTGTTCCCCCAGTTTTTTTGGAGGAGGGTGATCTGATTGGGCATTTCACCTATACTTAAAGGGCTGGTAATGAGCTTCTAACAAATTCGAGCGAAGGAGCATTCAAGGAAGAGGTGGTTACTGCTTTCTTCCGCTGCTCTACACAGGCAGAAAATTGAGGGGCCGAGGATGCCTTTCTTCCTTAGATTTTCCGTTGTAAGAATTTTGCTTTTGAGTAGGGTCCAATTGAAAAACTTGATATTTGGAAGACAATCAGGGTTCCAGGCCACTTTATGGAGAGGCCATTTATTAGTGGCTGTGGCATTTTGGAGGATTTTTTATCCTTCTTTGACAGTGTAGCTTCCACCATTGGGGTCCCACACATATTTATCCTCAGACAGGCTGTTGAGGGGAGATGATCCTGAGAGAGAGAGCTTGAGATCAACCCACTGATCCCTGAGATTGAATGGAAGGGGGAGGTGTTTCTACCCCAGCCACCTATTTTGCTCCCAAGAGGAAATGTCATAAAGGGACTTTAGATTTTTTGCTTCCATCCACAAATGCAGAGGTCTGAGATTTGGGAGAGTTTCCCTTGCTTCTGAGCCCATTATGTGTTCAGTCCATATGTTAATGTCTCTTCCACTGCCCGGAGCTCTTGAGATGTAACCTTTGAAGTGCGGGAGAGTTTTTTTTATGAGTTTCCAAACTGAGGTGCACTGTCTGTCAGCAATTGGTTCCAATAGGATGTTAGAGTTGGGCCCGTTCAAGTATTTTCGCTTGATTACTTCTGTCCACCAGGCGCCTTTTTCATTGAGAATTCTCCAAATCAGCTTAAATCCCATGGCCATGTTGGCTAGTCTTGGAATTCTTATTCCTAGCCCTCCTTTTTCAAATGGTAGGATGACCTGGTCCCATTTAACAAGGTTGAACTTTTTGGAGTCCTGCCTTCCTCCCTGCCACAAAAAGCTCCTAAGAATTAATTCCATGTGTTTATGAGTGTTGGCTGGGGAGAGAGTGATGGAAAACTGATATATGGGAAGAGTTGAGAGGATGGCTTTTATAAGAGTTGTTCTTCCAGCTAGGTTGAGCCAGGACATTCCCCAACTTTGCAGTTTCCCTCTCAGCTTCTCGATTAATTTCACCCAGATCTCGGTTTTGACTGATTCCTTAGCTAAGGGTAATCCCAGGTACATGAAATGGCTCCAATTCCTTTGAGAAGGGATGTCCAAGATTGAGGAAATTCTCTGAATAATATGCCTAGGGATGTTCCAGGTATATATCATGCACTTATTATTGTTTAGCTTTCCTCCAGACCCTTGTAGAAAGAGATCTAGCGTTTTCTTAAACCTTCTTGCCATGAGACTGGATGCTCCTCCAATTAGGAGGGTGTCATCAGTGAAGAGAGAGTGGTTTATCCCCTTGGTTCCACGCGCTATGCTGATGCCTGTGATTTCTTTTTCCCTGCGAAGATTTTCCAGGTGTATGCTTAGCGTTTCGGCCATAATGATGTAGAGAAATGGGGAGAGAGGGCAGCCTTGTATCAGCCCCCTCGAGCTTCTAAAGAAGTTGCCTGGTCTATTGTTGATTAGAGGGGCCGTCCAAGGCAAGGAAATACACTCCATGATCCTGTTGATGAAGGTGTTGGATACCCTGAATTTCTCAAGAACCGCCTTAAGGAATTGATGGTTGACTCTGTCAAATGCGTTGGCCATGTCTAGTTTGATAATCATGCCCTTTTCCTTTCTATTGATACTGCTGTGAATTGCCTCTTGGATGAGGATCACGTTGTCCGTAATTTGTCTTTTGGGGACGAAGCCTCCTTGATTCTCAGAGATGAGGGAGGGGAGGAGCTTTTTAATTCTGTTGGCTAGGATTTTGGTGATGATTTTATAGGAGACATTGCACTGGGAGATTGGGAGGAATCGATCGAAGGATTGGGGGTTGGGATCCTTGGGGATGAGGGCTAAGTGGGAAGATTTGATGTTGTTCCCCATTTTGCACTTAGAGAAGAAATTCTTTACCATTCTAATGAAGTCTTTCTTGATGGTTTCCCAATGAGTTCTGTAGAATGCCACTGTGAATACATCTGGACCCGGTGCCTTGTCCTGCGCCATGCTGAAGATCGACCACTCAATTTCCTCTGTCGTAACCCCTTTGTTCAGCTCATTGTTTTGGTCAGCTGAGATTTTATTCTCAATTATGCTGAGAAAAGCCTCATAATCGTTGGGCTAAGGGTCTGTGGAAAGGAGGGCGTTGAAGTGGTTGAACGCAACCTCTTTTATTTCCTCTTGATCTCTTAGCTCTCTTCCATCTATCATTATTCTTTCTATGTGATTCGTTGCCCGCCTGAGCTTTAGGCTGTTATGAAATAAAGAAGTGTTTTTATCACCAGCTTTGAGCCAAAGGCAACGAGACTTTTGTCTCTGCTCTTCTTCTTCCATCCTGTTCTGTTTATACAGGTCTTTTTACATTTCATTCTCTTTGGCCTGGTCTTCTTCTGTATACTGGGTTCGCTCCTTTTCCTGATTCCACCATTCCAGCTGTGATTGGAGATCAGTTCTTTTTTTAGTTTCCTTTTCAGCGTGATTTCTCGCCCATCGTTTGATGACAGTCCTGAGGGATTTGAGCTTAGCTTCCCAAATGTAGTGGGGAGAGCCAATAATTTATTTTGCCCACTGCTCCTTGACCAAGTTTCGGAATTCCTCTTTGCTGTCCTAGGCCTTATTGTATTTAAAGGGAAGAGGCCCCATGTTTTTTCCTTTGTCTAAAATCAGTGCCACTGGTTTATGGTCTGAGATGTAGCCTAGGATGATTTTGCTTTGGATGTTTGAGAATCTGGCCACTGTTCTTTCTTGTACAAGAATTCGATCTAGTCTCTCCTTTATATTGTTGTTGCCGATTCTTTTGTTGCTCCAGGTGAATCTCCCGTTATGCGGAGGGATATCCACAAGGTTATGATTTTGGATTATTACTTCTAGAGAGTCTCTTGATGGATCAGCATAGAAGTTTCCTCCCAGTTTCTCGTCAGCATTCCTTATAAGGTTTAAGTCCCCTCCAAGGAAAATATTCCTTCCCTGAGCTGTCATGAGATCTGATGTGATTGAATCCCAGCATGAAGCTTTGTCCCTGTAATGGTTGGGAACGTATATGTTGTAGATAGAGTATTCCTCATTTGTGGCTTTGTCCCGGATATCTGTTCTTACCCACCAGCTGGAAGACTTTTGCTCTTTGAGTTCCCATTTTTTTTTATCCCATAGTGTTCCTATGCCTCCTGAGGCTCCAGCTGCACTTGTTGCTACGCCTGCATATCTTTTGCTTTTTTTTATATGTTTTTGGAATTCTTGTTCCGTGATTTTGGTCTCCTGAAGTAGGAGAAAGTCTGGTTGTTCAGATTTGAGGAGGTCCCGGACTGCATTTGCTTTTAGGGAGGAGCCCATCCCCCTACAATTCTAGGAGACCAAAATCATCATTTACCTTGTTTGGTGTAAGCCCCGCTTTTCTCCTTCATTTTTTCTCCACTTCCTTTTGTTTTATCTAGGAATGTGTCCATCGGTTGCTGCTTTCCGGTGGCCATTTCTTTTGCTGCGTTTTCATCCCTGATTTCTTTGTTAGAATTTCTACCAACTTTCCTGGGGGGATCTGTGGAGAGGTTGTTTTCCTTTGACTTGTTTCGGGTTAAGATTCTCTCCACTGTTGGGGGAGGGGAGGGCTGGGGGATAGGGGAGGAGATAATGATGGCGGTACCTCTAGGGGAAGGAGGTGGGGATGGAGGATCTTCTGTGGACAAGGTTTCAAAGGGGTTGGAGGAGGAGGGGAAGGAAGGGCCAGAGGGGTGGAAGGGAGGGGGGGAGATTTCTGGGGGAACTTTTGAGCTTGTTCCTTGAGGGGGGTTTGGTTTTTTCTTTTTTACTTGCTCCCAAGCTCCCTCGGGGGTTTCGATATTGCCTTCAGGAACATTTGTTTTAGATTTGCTACATCTATTAGCGAAATTCCCATATTCATGACATACCTTGCACTTGAAAGGTAGCTGCTCGTAGTCCACTTGCTGAATGTGCGTCCACTGGTCGACTTTGAGTTTGATTGCTGATGAGCCCCAATTTTGGTACAATTTGGGCTCATTTTGGCCTACTTTACTTGCTCAAACCATTCATCTTTATTTGCTTATGCATGCATTTCTTAGTTTATTCATGTTGTTTGTAGGAGGAAGGTTAGACCCTTCATCTACGTGACTAATGCATTGTGATTCCAGGTTTTGGCATTAAAAAAGGGGAACAAGAGACAACGCAAAAGGGATAAGGAGACAATAAGGTGGCACTGCTGATTTTGTGGAGAGATGTCCACGGCATTGGGACATTCCTCGTGATTCCCACCAAGAACTCCGAGCTCCAATCAATCTCCCCTCCGAGCCTCCGAAGTAGCCAGCTGTCCTACAGGAACAGCAGTCATCAACTGTTCTACCAGAACAGCAGTTCTGACTGCCTCCCAAATCCGCAGTTAAACTTCAGTTGGACAGCTGAGCTCCTATAATCAAGGCTACTTGGCGGATCATCATTTTTTGTATAAATCTGAAGGCCTTAGCCTTAGATAGGTTGTTGAATCTCTTGGGTTATCATATAATTTTGGAAGCAGTCCAGTTTTGTTTTTTTGCTGTAAGCCAGTTTGGCATGACGTTGAATTATGAATAAAGAAGACATTTTGTGAGCTATTCCTGAGTTTTATTAGGAGACTGTAGCTCTCAGGTTAGGGCCCAACCTGAGAGCCATAGATCCCCTCTGTTGTAGTATTGTTTCTATTTCATTTCCAGCACTTTAAGTTTCATTTGCACATGCAATTTGAATGGCAGTCTGGTAATTCGATTTTCTTATGAGTTAGATAGATTTTGCTTATGGTACAATTACTTCCACTTGCTTAGTGTAGCAAAGGATACATAACATCCATTGGAGCTCCAGCAAAAACGGTTGTTAACGCTCACTGCCATCTCGTTTGAAGATTGGGGTGCAGTCCATAGCAGACCACCAAAAAAACGCATGAATTTGGTTGATACAGTTATGATCTGGATTTAGATGCTTCCTTGTCATTTACACGAACCACACATCTCTTCATCACAGTCCCATACGTATTTCTCTTTGCGTTTTGGATCACTGTTCAGTAAAATCACGGTGTACTTAGTATAGGTTGGTGCATTTCCGGTTTGATAAACAGTTTCGGTCATTTGTTTCATTTACACTCTTCTCCATCTCGTTTCATTGCCATCCTTTCCGTTTTGACCCTGCATGCAACCATCATTACCATCCTTTCCGTTGCTTTTCTTCTAATTTCTTACTCTCACTTTCTTCTAAGTAGTTTATTTCATTTCCATTATGCAATTTCATTTATGCAAAAGTAGATTAGCCTTTCTTGCTTTCCTAGATTAGTATTTCCTGCTTTCATAGATTAAACTTTCAATTCTGCAAGTGTGGATTAGAATTTCAAGTTTGCAATCAATTTGTTTCATTTTGCAGGAGCACAGGAAAAGAAACACACAAGCAATCAAAAAGAAGTCCTTTTGCTTCATGCCTCGTAGGAACAGAGATAGATCAGGAAAATTCCTACCTAACACCCCCACCACCTCACTCAGTCACCCTTCACTCTTCGGTGACAACAGTGACTCAGAGGAAACTATAGGTGAACACCACGAGGCATACCAAAGCCCTATAGAAGAAGAAGAGTTAGAGACCACTCCACCTGAAACTATGGCTGATAATCAAAGAGGAAACGAGAGGATAGAAGGTGCCTTCCCTATTCGAGAGACCAATGGTGAGATGAAAATGAAGAACATTAGTCCCTCTGCTTTACCCCACTTCCATGGGATGACTTCCGAAGATCCTGATACCTTTCTATTCGAATTTGCTGTCCTCTGTAGAAGCTATGACTATACTGAGGATGAACAAAAGCTAAAACTTTTTCCTTCCACCCTTAAGGATGCAGCACTACGCTGGTTCATGGGTTTACCTGGGAATAGTATCACCTCGTGGGCTCAGATGCAGCAAGCCTTTAACGACAAGTACTGGGATTATTGTAGGTCCAAAGAAACAAAAGGGGAGATCTTTCGAATGACCATGGGGAGTGATGAGTCTTTAGAGGACTATGAGGAAAGGTTCCAACTTAGTTATAAGAGGGCCAGGTGCACACTTGACCCCTAATCCCTGAAGTTGGTTCTGCTCCGAGGAGTACCTGAAGATCTCTTAGACACCCTTCACATGTTAGCTGGGGGGGATATCTACCAGTTGCCTTATGAGGACATCAAAACTGTGTTTAGAAACCACTCCAGGGCAGCTAGGAAACGAGGTAAGGGACACCTCACCTCAGTTGGAATCCCTTTTTCTAAACATGAGTTAGCACACCAATTAGAAGATCTTAAGAGCGAGGTGAGACAGACCATTGCCATGCAACTGGATACGTTCAGGATCCAGCAGAAGAAAGAAGAAGCTGAGAGAGCCTTAGCTGTCTTCTGCCCTAGGTGCACAAGAAGACATCCTAAGAACGAATGCCCACTGCATTCGGTCGAAGTGTGTTTTGTCTGTGAGGAGGACCATTCTACCAATCAGTGTCCCACCTTACCTGGGTTCAAAGCCATGTACCAAGGGACAGAAGCCCCCACTGAGCCTCTCTATTATCTTAACCAAAGGAGGCCACAAGGATCTAGACCTTATCAGCAAGGGATGCAAGGGGCACCACAAACCTATTACAACCCCAACCAGTCGATTCCTATGCCTTCCTGGGGTCCCCCTGCTCATCCTGCATGGTCCATGCCTCCTC
>APFE030908175.1:58478-82912 GCA_000404065.3 Pinus taeda | reverse complement strand
AAGAGCTAGTACTTGTGCATATAGCACCGTCGCTTCCAAGTTTGTACGAACAACTGGGTTGATAAAATGAGAGACAGGAAGCCTCAGGAGTTGTAGCATTATTGCTACAATACTGGAGCTCACCAATTGCTTCCGGGAGTCCTTTCCCCAGATCTACTTCAACACAAATTCTCGCACATGCGTGCATGTTCTCCTTTGGTTCAGATCTGTCGGTGTATTTGCCGACTGCGTTGCCTATGGCTTTGACTGATTCATCCCCCCAGCAATGAAGCGGCAAGTGGGGCAGACAAAGCCAGATGGGGACCGCATTGGGGACATCCATTTCTAGGTCAAAGTCTGGAGTCCATCTGTTTAAGTAGAGGCCACGGGAATCCCTTAAATAGGGGCCATTCTTGAAGATAAGGTTCCTATCCTCCATTGATTTGAAGAGAAAGGTGTAAAATCCTCTGCCACAAAACCTGATTGCTATTTTCCCTTGCACTATCGAGTTCCAGTTTCTCTCGACCCATCTCTGGACTGATCTTGGGGAGGGCCACAGTCCCGTGAACTGACCGACCAGGCCTCTTTCTGCTAACGAGATTGCTGCTCTCCTCGGAAGGGAAGGAGGGAGAGATACTTCTGGTATTTCATCTAACTTCTTGATGAACTTGGATGCTGTAGGACGTATTTTTCCCGCTGCGCACTCAGGAATGAGAGAGGCAAAGATTTTCTCATAGTCTTCTGGATCCTGAGGCGGGGGATCCATTTCCACCATTGAGAAGACAGATCTAAGGAAGAGGCTCGCAAAGACAACCAGGGAGAGGCCCCGATGCTGGGGGAGGGCAGGAGGCCCGGGAGCAAAGAAGGGGAGGTCAGCAGAGGAAGGGCGCAGCCTAGCAGTAGCGCTACCAGGCGTAGGGGCGCAGAGGCGGAGTCAGGAATCCTAGGGCGCGCTTAGGTCATCGCCAGTCCGCCATCGGGCTCTCGCTCAGTTCTCGATCTTTTCGTATCGAACTCAAGTTCCCACCTTCTTGCACATATTTTTAACTTAGAAAAACCTTCTTCATTTCACTTGAAATGGTAGTTGTATCCTTTGTTCCTTGCATCTTAAATGGTCAATTTTTCATGCTTTCTACCACTGCAAATATACTTTTTGCGTTCCAAACTCATGCTCTGGCTTGGTTGCAAGCTCATGTTATAATTTCGTTGCAAATTCGTGCTATGATTGGGTTTCGGTTTGATTTTAGAATTGAACCTTTTATCTCCTCAAATCCTCACTTATATCTCCTTTAAAAATTTCTCAACTTTTTGTATGACTATCTAGGGTTTTTCACAAGAATATACTTCAATTGCGATGGGGGAGGTGGAGTAAGTATATTGAAGAGAATTTTTTTGACAACACAATATTGGAGGCTTTTGAAATGATACAAATCTCATTAAATTTTGATGATTGTGTCCTTCCTTCCATGAAATTTTTCAACAATATTATTTGTCTTTTTTTATCTTTATTACTTCATCTCATAATATATGTTTTGGAGTTATTGTCATGTTCTTAATTTGCTATGATTATAGGTCAAGTCTTAAGAAATGGAAATATATGAAATAATAGTATGGTAATGGATAAAGCGATGATAAAAAGGTTATAAAAATGGTAGTATAATAAAGCAAATACTAAATTGTAAGGATATAAGAAAAATATAGGATATTATAGGCTTTGAAAAATGGTTAGACTTTGTACACGGATTTTATTGAATTTATCAAGGTAAATGAAAAAAATTTGGGTTCCCGTACCACCAAAATTTTGAGGTAACTAAAATACAAGTGAAGGCATTTATTATGAAATTTTTAATCATAAAATTCAATGAAATAATTAAAACATTCAATACTTTACCAAACCCCATGTTCTTTGTTGTACCTAGATTTTTGTTCTTCTTCCATGCTAACAAGTTTCTTCTATATGTGGGACAAGGCTGGTAGCTTGATTCCTTGATGCTTTGGTTGATTTGAATACTTTTAATAACCTTTGACTTCATTGCTTCTAGCACTTTGAAAATGCTTCCAAGTTTTCCTGCAAAAATGAAAGTAGTCTTGTACCTTCTAGAGATAAAAAGAATATTAATTATGTCTTTGTATTTGGAGTAAAAGCTACAACTTCTCGAACAAATATTTCTAGTGATAGTTCACATAAATATTGATGCAACATTCTCTAAAATTATTCACAAGAAACAAATAGCACATGTTCAATATTTGTGAATATCCTCCTTTAGGCCAAGAGTTGATCTTCAAGGAAATCATTAACAATTATAAACAAAAATGTTAATCACTTGGTGTATTTTTTAATAATAATTTTTGTTGGCTAATTTCTTGGTTTTTCTTTTTCTTTTTATGAATGGGTGAATTGAGTAAGTATGAGAAACTTGTGAAAGGAAAATAAGTTGAAGCCCTGATATGATAGTAAAATGATGAATAGATAAAAGGTTTGGACTTCAAAACGTATGATTGTGAATCTTAACATATAATAGGATTGATGAATGATATTCTAAATAGTATGGCTTCTAAGAGTATTATTTCATAGTAGATGTGAATTGACATAGTAATATTCTTCTTTTGATGATCAATTCATGTCATTTTCCTTGATCTCAATTCATCTTCAAGTACATTGGTTATCCACTTGGAGATTTTTGTAACAAATGCCAAGGCTTTTGAGCTTCTTTGATGAACTCAAAATCAAATAATGTTCCACTTCTCTTAACTTGAATGTTTATATTTCAACTCTTGTGTATGAATTTCCAAAACTTTAACTTTGAAAACCACTCATCCATAAATTTGACCCCATGGACTTCTTGGAACGTATAAAAACTAAGCATTTGTCTGCAATAAAATGTGAGATGATGGAGGAAGATAGGTTGATGATTCTAGTTACCTTCAATCCCATGATTGTGGTGTTAATCATTTTTTTTCCCTTTCTGTTATTCTTCTTTTTTTTATTGTTGAGGTTCTAATTGGGGCGATTATGGGAATTGTTTTGAGCATACACCTAACCTTGTAGAGGAGGCGTGGGTTGACTAACATTGAATAATGGTTGAGGTACCACAACTAAAAGAACTAAAGTTACTTGCAGAGAGCCGGAAAAAGGATAATATGGGTTCATGGCCAGTTCACTATAAGATGAACTATTACACTAATGACTATGCACATGTTTATGTGCAGGTGGACTTGAATAAGAGGGTGTTAGCTCCTATCTGAGATGTGGAACAAGATGGTTATAGTGGATAATTAAGCTAACTTTAAGGCATTAGGGGACACCCTACAAGAGGTGGGTGGTAAGAGGTATTGAAACCATAATTTGGTTACTATACATGTTAGGTATAAATGGATAAGAATATGGATTTTGTTTTTCAAATTGAGCCCACAAAACCATCAACAACATGGGATGCCCCTAGTGCAGACAAATCACTTGAGTGAGAGTAAGGGGCATTGAGAAGCATAATAGACAAATACCCTACCAAGGCATATCTCAAGTCATATGTTGTGTTCCTTTGAATGGCATTCTCCTTATTTTTGGCCATGGGAATGGCCACATATTTAGAAATGGAGGGAAATAAGGACTTCAAGAACCAATCCATGATAAATCAATCATTAATATTTCCATTAAACAAACCACAACTTTGACACCATTCACGAATTCGATCCGTGATATGGGAAGCAATATTCTAACAAATTTGGTAAGTAGGTCAATCCATATGTAATGGAACAATGAAAGATGAAAATTGTTAAGAACACTTTGGAAATAGACCCAAATGTACCATGAGTATTGGTAGGTTGATTAGTATACCCTTTGGTGGTCACATAGAAGATGTGTTGAAACAACTAAATTATAATCAAGTCATCCACAATGTTATTGGAGAAAAACCAAAGGTGGAAGGAAATAATATGATTAGATGGTACCTCTCTAACATGTCCCTCAAACTTAGAAATGTTAAAGGGTAACTTGGTAGACATTGTTGGCCAAGTAGCATTATGCTAAATAGGATCATTAGTAATTTTGGTAAAATATGGAGATTCAACCATGGCATAGAAGGTAAGGTAGTCTAGGTTTTCATTTGACATTATTAGGAGTTGGATTAGTTCGTGCCATTATGGAAATTACATTTGTAGTTAGGGTAGATGAAGGTCAAGTAGTTAAATGGATACTAACTCTAAGAACACCCAAATTCAATGGCCTCGAAGAGGATGTGGGTTCGTAAACAAAAGAGGATGGGCCTTCTAAATTCAAAGATAATCAACCTATATAAGGGATCTGGTTATTAACTCTACCTCATTGAGTTGGAGATAATATATGAATAGGACTTATCAAGAGTGGTAGACCTTAAAGTATATGAGATAGTCTCCTTGAAGGTGTAATAGTTCCTAGATGTAAGTATCTATTAAAAAAGACAATTAATCTATCAAAGAAATTTATTCATAAAATAAAACAATCAAGAAACAATACCATGTATATATGTTATGCAACAAGTGGTTTTAAGTGCGTTTGAATCACAAAATAGATGTCCTAATTGAATTGTGTATACTAAAAATAAAAATAATCTAACCAAAAGATAAAATAAATCATTCAAACAAGACTAGGTTATGACTCTTAGAAAAAAAATCAAAATGGTTTAAGGTACCACTAAATAAAAAGGATAAATATTAGGAAGAGGGTCTTCCAAAAACCTACCATGAGAGATGATGAAACCCACCATGGATATGAGTGAAGATATGAATGAGATACTTATAACTAGTTGATAAAGAGTGATGATATCCTGATGACCTATAGAAATTTTTCTTGGGCGCCCCCCCTTTTGTGAGATCCACCTAGGTAGGAACTTGGTAAAATTTCCCTTAATATACCTCTTCACAAATACATGCAACAAGTTACAAAGCATTGAAGCAAAAAAAAAAACAGATTGGAGATCCTTAGTATCGAAACAGTTAGGAGTCTCAATCAAATCTCCAATATCAACATTGGAATTACCTACTCTAAAGAGTATCCATGTTGTTAAATGAGTCTTGCCATATTTGATAGAAATGATTTTGAGGTCCCCTACCAATCAACCATTATTTTTTAGATGTGAATGGTTATAGTGAATTATTTGGATTATTATCCCCACGATAGCCACAACATTATTTTTGCTCCAAGTGTGGATTTAATATGTAAAGTGGTTAATTTAAGGATGAGTTTGGAGTCATCTTCCCAGGGTGCTACTAAATACTAAGTACTAAGGACTCTACTATGGATGCTTATGGTGTTGGTGAGTACACTATATATGGTGCCCTAGTTATCCATCTTACCCAACCATCTGTTACCCTTGCTTTTGCAGGATCAACCAAATCCACTGCTGCTCCTGCTACCCTTACTCTAGCCACTTTCTATACCTACGTGGGGTGGGCGCTTTGCCCTAGCTCGGGTGGTGCTAGTGCTAATGAATCGACAGAATAAAGAGCATCTAGTTCAAGAGCCCTAGCCTTTCAGAACGACACTTGCCTACTTATCATTGGGCAGTCTGCGGACCCTTACCTCTCAGTGTAACGAACATTGCGGGTCATAAGGAAGGGAACAGATAAGATATCCATTTGATTTAAGTTTCTCCCACCACATATCCTCCACACAGCGCGGCTCCTGCGGGTGGACCCCCGCTTCCAACCACAATCCACCCCTCCATAACCCTTGTGAATACATATTCGGGCCAAATATCCTCATAATGATAATCCTTGGATTGTAAAGTATCTATAATTGTAGGTATTAGAAATTCTGTAAGAGTAAAAGTACTTATCGTGTTAAACTAAGAATATAATAAAGGAATGAATCGTGTGTACTTGTAGTGTAATGAACCTCAAAAGAAATGCTTAAAGTATAAATACTTGTAAATAATGAGACTTGTCATTAATATTCTAGCTCGAAATAAGAAAAATACTAAGTAGAATGACCTTTTTAGTTATCCCAATGAACTTTTAGTAACATACCAACCCCACTCTCGCCTCATAGCCACCTCCCCGCCCGCCCCCCCCCCCAACATAATTTCTATGCTTCAACATAGACATCACAATAAAATGTCCTCTCTTAAGGCATAGGATGATTGTACGCTAGAAAATCATAGTGAAAATGGTGGAAGATCTAATCAATTTCTATATCAAACTATTTTTTTATTGTAGACTTCAAAGAGATGTCACCATTAGGAAAATAAAGCTCACATTCCAACCTCATTTCCCATTAAACAAAATTATGATTTGATTCATGACTACATGTTAGCTAAAGTGGAGGTATCGCTCATGGAAATCCCCAAAATAAGGCTCGCAAACTGGATGGTTTTACAATATTTTTTTTGCAAGAATGTGGTCATTCATGTGAGAGGAAATCATGGAAGTTGTAGAAGAATCTCACAAAACCTCTTCAATGCTTCTATATTTTAATGCCACCTTCCTCATGCTTGTCCCCATGTAAGACTAGGTAGACAAGCTGAGAGGGTTCAAACCTATATCACCTAGCAATGTTTTATAAAATCATCATATGGTAATTTCAAACTAAATCAAGCCCATCCATCCACACCTCATGTCTCTAGAGTAGACATTCTATGTGGAGGTGGATTCTCAATGACATATTAATGTCACATTAAGTATATCATTCTCTAAAATATCCGGGCACTTAGATATGATCATAAAAGTAGACTTATCTAAAGAATTTGATCAACTTAATTGGTCAAATATATTGAAATTTTAAAAATATTTGGATATGTTGGTTCTTGAATCCATTGGATCAAAACCCTAACTTCAACTGTCATTTTCTCTATCCTCCTTAATGGTTCATAGACAACCATATTTATCCCCTATAGAGGCATTATATAGTGAGAACCCCTGCCCCCATTTCTTTTCATCTTGGTAGAGGAATGTCTTGGATCAACTATCAAAGTTGTTGCTTCAACTAGCAATATCAAGGGTTTATGGATATTTTGGGATGATATCCTTATGACTCATTAAAAATTCACTAATGATGCCATGCTTATGGGAATTCCCATTATCAATCAAGTTGCTACCCTAGGTCAGGCTCTAAATGAATTATTGGAAGCCTCAAGAACAAGAGTTAACCAATCCAAATCATATATGTTTTTCTTAAATATCATGCCCTCTTTACAAAGGTGATGTGTGTGTCTCCTTGGATACAAGTGCATCTCCCTTCATTCCAAGTACTTAGGTTCCACACTAGTTTTTAACTCTCTCAAATCAGGACCCTAGTTGGATCTTCTTAGTAAACTAGACTCAAAACTTTCCAATTGGACTTTTGGTTCTCTTAACATTCCAAGTTGTTTGGTGCTCCTTAAATATGTTCTCCAAGCCCTTCCGACCTATATTTTTACCACCTTGGTTCTGTCGAAAAACATCCTCTTCTCTATATAAGACATTAAAAGAACCTTCTTCTAAGTTAGATATAAAAAAGAAAATAAATAGTCCTAGATGTCTTAGGGTAAACTCCACCCTCCTAAACTCTAGGGAGAACTAGGGTTACGAGATCTAGAGACCCCCAATACGTTTTTTGGTAATAAAATATTGTGGAACTAGATTTAAAGGGGAAAGAATATTTGGCATCAAATGTGGAATAGGAAATATGACAATAGAGCACCCCCTGAATGACTTATCAGAATGTAATCTATGCCATTTGTATCATCCATTTGGAATCTATCTAGGAAAGGTATACAACTCATCGAACATCATTATTTTTGGGAAATATAAGATAGTAAGAGAGCCTTCTTTTGGGATGAATATTGGAAGAAACGTTTGAGGCTTAATTACCAATAGTATATGTAGGATATCTATATTGATATGCTAGCTAATAGGGGAAATATTATAGTAGATTTTTAGCAAATAATCAACACAACTATTCACTAGAAGAACTAGATCTTTGAATATAATTAGAATATGAAACCGAAATTGGAGCGTTGGCATCCCTTGTAGCAGGACCTAAAAAGAAGGCACATTACACCATCTAATTATCTTATATTTACACATGAGGCTACCCATATAGATGCACCTTCACAGTCATTGAGGCTTATCACATAGAGGTAGGTCATTCCTACCAACCAAAGGAGAAGATATGTGAGAAAATATGGATGGCCTAAGGTATCCACCTTACTTTAGCTCCTAGATAGTTGGTTTAGATTGGATCATTATATTATTTTTCATCCATGTTGATTATTTTAAAGTGGAAAAAATGGAGGAATCAACTCATAGGGCCATTTTTCCTAGCAGGTCCCAGTTTGGTGAATTGGGGTCTAAAACATTTCAGAAGTGATTTGAGGCATAAACTGGAATTTTGGGTGGTAAAATTTTTCTACTTGAGCGTGCAACTTTTAGCACTATTCTACACACAAACACCTTCCCAACAACACAAGAATTGCTTCAATCGAAGTTTGTATGCAAGAGTTATGCCACCCAAAAGTGGACCTTCCTGTCCACCATGATTTGAGAGGATGTCATGTCAGCCCACATTATTCATGGAAACTAGGCTAACCACATTATCACATTTAAGAAGACCCTAGAAGTATCCATATTATAACTCTATTTAAGAGTTGAAGGAGTGAAACGTAACCACTATTAGGCTATCAGGCTATGTTATAAATGGGTCACTAAGAGGAAAAGGGGTTCAATTCTATTGGAGTGCATTTTGTTCCATAGATGAGTAGAGTAGCCGAGAGTGGATAGGAAGAGAGAAAAAAGAGAGGGTTTTTGCAATGTACTAGGCTACAGGACTCACTTCTGTTAGAAATTTATATAGTACAAAGCAATGGAACACATAAAATATTGTAGAAACACAAACACAAAAAATGCATAAAACAAGAGAGACATAGATATATGTGTTTCACCCAATTTGGGCTACGTCCACGGAGAAACAACTGGTCTTTACTTTATATTATCCAGAAAAATGAAGAGATACAACCATTAGTAGATCCGTTGTAATTTCCTCTTCTCTCTCACACAATCTCCTCTCTCTTTCTTGCTCAAAATACACATATACATAGCCGCAATACAATTCCCTCATATATAGCGAGGGGTTGCCTTATAGGCAAAAAAACCCCTAAATTAAACATAACTTCTACCGTCAAATCATCTGCCTAATGAACAACCCAGATTGAATATGAAATTACAATATTTTACAAGGCAATTTTACATCTATTCCCCCCCCCCCAGACCCCCCTCGTGGTGATTAAATGGGCAGCTTTGCTGCCCCATTAGGAATGGGGGTCCAATGCGGAGATATGTTTGAACAAAGAAGATAATCAGGCTCCACACCCAACAACTTCTTTGTACTTGCCTCCATTTACCATTTAGAGAAAGAGAGCAAAGCAACCTCACCTTCTAGCTAGATTTTCTCCTAAAATAGTTTCCTATGTTATATTTTGCTTTAATTTGTGGATTTTGGGTTTTATTTCATTTTTCTCTATTTTTGCATAATTATAATTGGCATGCACATGCAATAAATGGTAATTAATAGATCCAAAAATTTAAGGAAAAATAAACTCTCATAGTGTATATTTTGGATTTTCTAATATATTCTAGTAGATCTGTTGTGACAAATTGTCCAGTGGAATATCCATGGTATTTGACGAATCACTAGGTGGGAAACTTAACCTAGGATAAACCTCTGAAGAGGGGATATCAAGGAACATATTTATATTACATGTCTCATTCAAATATGGAGGATATAGAACACCTATTCAACATTTCCCTCAATGTGGACAACCTATAAACTCAAGCAACAACAGTTATGTACTAGACAGAAAGGAATAAAGGAGGAGTGAGGATAAATTTAATAAATTAGAGATAGAAGGAAATCATCGATCTCATCTTTCATAGAATTTATAATCTCCTCCTTGTATTCATTATGGGGGAATTACGGGAAAAAAAATAGGTAAATATTCCATAACAGTAGTCAACTAGTATTCAAAGGATCTTAGCTCAATTGGTTTGGTGAACAATTTGCTTTGTTAGTTGCATGGGTTCAAGTCTCTAGAGACATGTTGTAACTGGACCATTTATGGCATTTATAAAAATTTTGTATCTGATGTAATAGTGATAGTTAATCTTTCAAAGTTATCGATTCTCCATAAATTATCATTCCGATTAAAAAAGATGATAGTCAACTAGTAGCTAGCATATGGAATAAAATCCAACAAAATATTAGAGAGACAATGCTCCTTTCTCATTCGAAAATAGGATTAGGAAATATCCCATTCCATGATTCAAGCTTGCAACTCCCCCCCCCCTCCACCAGCATTTCAATCACTTTTGTGTCTACCAGCCTTGGATTTTGTTCAAAATAAATTTAGATGGGACCTCCAAAGGAAACCTAGGAGCAACTAGCTTTGGCATAATCTTCAAAGATCATAAAGGAAGTATCATGCACCTTTGTGTAGGATACATGGGATTCAATAGCAATAAATTTGTTGATTTATTTTCTTTTGAATATGGTTTTCCATTAGCCTCCTCTTGAAAATTGTGATAGAACTTGACTCCTAAATTATCATATTAATGGTTAGGAAGATCCTTCATGAATCAAATCCAAGAAAAGCTTTATGCAGTTAGTGGTTAGAATATGTACTAGTTTTGGTAGTATCTTTCCTTTCCAACACTCCACATGTAGCCATGTCTCATGTTAGGAGGGATGGAAATAAGATTGTGAATGAACTAGCCAATGAGGTATGTGACCACCCTTCATCTCTTCTCAATGATGCTTGGGCAGATTTCTAAACCCCTGCTCTTAAGGAAAACTATCTTAAGCTTATGAATAAGAATAGGACCTCCCTATATGGGTTGGGGTGGGATGCATTAAGTGGAGGAGTGGCATGGCATTCATTCCACCCATCAATTATGGGAACAGATGTGCCATGTCATCCCTCCAACATATAAGAAGGCACAAGACTCCTCATGAGCATGTAATGTGATTATAGACCGTTGTTGCCATCAATAATATACCACCCTATCGATGCACTATTGTTTATATTTATGCATGTTTCTATGATTTTGAAGGATTTTTTGTTGTAGGATGCTTTAATAGATAATAATCCCCCATGTCAAAATTTGTGAGGGAATAAGGTTCATTGGTTATGTTACTTCGAGGCATTATTTTACGTTGTGCTTGCTTGAAGTTATTTCCTCTACAATCTCTCTTTGATTCTATGTGCCAGTTGTAAATTTCCACCTCTGATGTCTCTCCTTTAGCTATTGGGGTCTAATGAAAGGTCTACTTCATCTTCTCTAGTAATTCCTCTAGATCTCCCCTACCTTTTTCCTTCCACATTTCTCTATGTCCCCTAAGTTTACTCCCTAGCTCTTAATGTCTTTTCTTAGCCCAGGGCCTATACACACATTAAATTGGCTCCCTATCCATCTAATTATCAATCTTTCATAGGAGTATTTATGTAGTTCATACACAATTCAATCCTTTATCCCTAACTATGCCATGTTATAGATCTAGATGCTAAAGGGGTTTCGTGTAGTATGCGTCAAAGGGTGGCTCAAGAGCCCATTTTCAGGTAGATTCAACCCGAAATTATTAGGAGTAGACTTAGATATTCACCCAAGGATGACTAGTGACACTAAGAAATAAACTATATGGGAGAGGGCATGCCTCCCATGTTTTAAGATTGCAACAAAAGCGTAACAAACCTAAGTTAAAGTTTCATGTAATAAAGGACATCAAAGGAAAAAAAAATAAGACCAAGGTCATAGGACACATATTCCAAGTTGAATGTTGGGCAAGCACTATAGTGGGCATCACTTGTGGTTTATTATCACTAAGGAAATTGGAAAAGGCATTTGAAAAGGAAAAGAGGCAATAATTGGAATTTAATTATGAAAACAAGGGAAAATAGGAGAAAAGGGAGATGAAGGGACACATATCTGCATGTTAAGAAAAAAGGAGGGAAAATGAAGTAAAATTAAGAAAAAAGTAAAATCAATGATAAAAAGGCTTCAAAGAGGCAGTTCACAACTTTTGACAGTTTGGTGGTGGAGCTCTAGTTCACTCTCTCACACTCTCATACTCTTGCACACTTAGAGAATTCTTGGAGCACTTTGGAATTCACTTGGATTGGGAATAAGCAAGCAAAGGAAGGAAAAGGACATGCAAGGAAAGAAAGGATAAGGTTGGATCAGCAGCTTCAGTAGATTCAGGATTTTGTAGGTAACAAGTTGTATGTGTGATTTCCTAGCCTAGTTATGGATGTATGGTACATGCATTTATGTATTTAGGTCATTTTTTGTCATTGGCATGGGTTTTCCTGGTTTGACAGTGGTTTCATCCTTTCCTTGCCATTTCCTGGATAGCCATGGTATGATGGGATTCATTATTGGTTAAGCTTTGGATTGTTGGAAGGTATTTGATATGAGTGAGGTGGTCTCAGGAAAATTCCCAAGGGTTGGTGGTGGATATGTTTTTCTCTAGGAATCCCTCAATATGTGGGTGGAGACAAGAAAATTCCTCAAGGGATGGTGAAGGAATTTTGAGGCATCTAAGCTTGGTTTGGTTTTGTGATCCTAGGACCAGTTTAGGTGAGATCAGAATAGCATGAGGGTGGAGGTGGTTTAACCTCCAAAAACCCTGGTTGTTTATGTCTTGTTTTATCCCATGATATCCCACATTCATGGTTGGAAGATGGCACATGGGTGATTGGCTGAAAGAAATATTTGGTTCATCCCAATCTATGGTCAGGTGGTATGTGGAAGTCCCTAACTTGGTTTTCCTTTGCATATGTAATTAAGATTTATTTTCATAGTGTGATTAATGAGCACATGTAATTGTTATTATGTTGATTATATGGCAGATTTTTCATGGTTCCTATTCTGTTTATATGCTGGTTACAAGCATGGTTCTATGATATGCTCTAGCTATGGCTCTTGTCCATAAATTGATATGTTAATCAATGGTTGTTGAATGCACGGGCTAACAAGTATTATTGCAGATATTATGAAGGGAATTAGACCTTCTTGGTGATTCTCAGATGAAGTTCAGGCTCTTAAGATCATATATGCATTCATGACTTGTAACTTACATGTTCACCATATGTTTGACGAAATGTATATCATGGTTAGGCATGGTTAGGTCAAGTTCTTATTCAAGTTTTGAATGGTTAGCATTGTTAGCGCATTGTTTATGATTTTGGAAAGCTACAGATAGTTCTAGGCAGGGATCTGGAGACTAGCTTGAAAAAATGGCTCAAATCCCGAGATCGCAAGCACGGAACTAGAGCTTTTGGGCCATAACCACATGGAGGAAAGTTTGTGAGTGCAAATATATCTAGATAACTGCATGGATGAAGTGTCAAGGGTTCCTTATGGGTCTAGGTCATTGAAAAAAAGTTCCAGCTTAGGAAATGGTCACTTGGGTGGCTATTTAGCTCCTGGGTGATCTGTATCCCCTAAAGAAGGTCAGAAATGTTTCATTTTGTAGGCCCCACTTCCTTAGCTAGTACTTGGAGGTCGAGTCATGTCATAGTAGCACTCAAATCATGTTTACCCTAGAGGGCTTGTGAAAGTGGGTAATTAGGGAGGAGACATTCACATATTGGTATTAGAGCTTCTAGGTTTAAAGACTTGGACTGGATGGACTAGTTGTTTATGGTTATTCATGCATATTGATTAGTTCCTTCCATAGGTATGGTTATCATGCATGATGTCATTGTATATAGTTAGCGTTATCATGAATGATGTCAATATGTTGATATGGTTGTGTATATACATGTATCGTGCTAATTTGGACTAGTTTGTGTAGATGTGATAGCCTCCCCTAAACTTAATTAAGGTATGATTTTGATTATGGTATCTATTTGGTTTAGCTAACATTTCATGTTTGCAGGAAGAAGAAGATCATAGATGATAGGAAAACTAATGGATTACAATTCACGTGACTCTCCCTACAGATTAGTTGAGCAGCAAGGAGATGAGTATTCTCCTGACATAGCAGATATATTGAGGAGTTTAAGGGCAGAGATTAGAAGTTTAAAAGTATATAACAATAGGTTGATTGAGGAATGGGAAATACTTGTGAGGTCTTAGGAAAAGCAGGCAAAGGTTAATGCAGTGATTCTACATAGCCTTTCAAAGTTGCAGAAATAAGGGCAGACGGGGACTAGTTCTGGATATAAGCATGAGGAGAAGACTAATGGGGCATATGGTAGTAGGTATTGAAAACGATACAAGTAGGACAGAGAGGACATAATCAGAGGTGGCATTTCATTGGATACACCTAATAGGAGGACTGGTATGTATGGGTTCTATTATAGCTATTCTTCCAAGAGACACCATTGTCATCACCACCATCATCCTTATAGGATGAGTGAGTGCTTTCTAGATGAGTTCAAGAAAGTCAAGCCCCCCTACATTTGATGGAGAGATGAAGAAGTCAAAAGTTGTAGAAGCATGGTTGCTTGGGATGAAGAAGTTCTTCAGATTGCATGACTATTCAAAGAACGTGAAATACAAAATAGCCACTTTCAGTCTCAAAGGGAAAGCATACATCTAATAGGAAAATGTGAAGAACATTAGGGGCATTCGAGAAGAGGAGATGATTTGGGATCAGTTCGATATACTCTTCAAGAAGAATTACCTATATAAGAGGTATTATGATGATATAGCTAAGGATTTTTATGAGTTGCGTATGGGTTCTATTACAAAGATGAGTACACTAGCAGATTCCTAGAGTTGTTGAGGTATGTGCCTTACCTCAAGGATTAGAAAGAAAAAATTCAAAGTTTCATCAGTGGATGGCCAGTATCATTCAGAGACTAGATTGAGTTTGATGAGCATCGGTCATTGGAGGAAGGAATTAGGAAATGGAAACATTGTTATGAGTTGTCGAAGTGCAAGGTTGAGCCTAAGCGTGACTAGAAAGAGAATGAAAAGGCTAAAGGAAAATGGCCTTAGAAGCAGGGAAGACATCAGGATGCAGGTGAGAAAGAAAATTTTTCTCGATACAAGAAGTCTAATGTGGTAGAAAATGGACATGGACCTCGGCCTGGAGAGCAGAAAAATAGAGGTTGTGTCATAGAGCCGTTGCAGTGTTGGATTTATAGTAAAGATAATTGTCAGAAGGATTGTCCATTGTACTAGGGTGTCAGACCTCAGATTTACCATGCTTCAAAGGCACAAATAGTTGGAGACGTTGGTCATTGTATTCCTTGGATTTATGCAGCAGTGGACGATAAGAAGATTCATCATTAGGCATCCATTACTGAGATGGAAGGTAATCTTTGTGATCAAGTTGTTTCCATTTTAATTGATCATGGATCTAACTATAGTTATATCAGTCCTGACCAGGTGGATAAGTGTTGCTTGAGAAAATAAGTGCATGTAAAATATTGGTTGGTGTAGTTGGCTATAGGGACCAAGCAAAGCATTCACCATTGAGTGAGAGCTTGTGCATTTGAGTTGAATGGTATGCCTACATCAGCACATTTAAATGTGCTTCCATTTGGATCATATAGTATGCTTTTAAGCATTGACTAGTTATTCATTCACATGACTAAAGTGGATTGTTATGACAAGGCTATTGAGTGCGTGGATGATGATGGATAAAAGAGAATCTTGCAGGGAAAGAAGAATCCTACATTAGTGAGGATGGTTATAGTTATGCAAGGTAAGAGAAGTTGCAAGAAAGGGTGTGTATTGTTTGCAGTACATTTTTCCAATGAAAAAGGTAAGGATGTTGAGGATGTGGAAGTCCTCAAGAGGTACCCTATCTTACAACACTTTCAAGATGTATTTCCTGCAAATATTTTAGATTTACCACCTCATAGGGAAGTGGATTTCTCTATTGAGTTGGTACCATGAGAAGTACTAGCATAAAAGGCACCTTACATGATGAGCACTCCATAACTGGTGGAACTAAAGTTGTAGCTTAAGGAAATGCTTGACAAGGGATACATAAGGCCAAGTGTGTCACCTTGGGTGCACGAGTATTGTTTGTAAAGAAGAAGGATGGTGCTCTCAGGTTGTGCACTAATTACAGGTAGTTGAACAAGGTGATGATCAAGAACCGGTACCCATTGCCAAGGATTGATGACTTTTTTGATCAATTGAAGGGAGCAACAATGCTCTCAAATATTGATCTGAAATCATAATATCATCGTGCATGCATTAAAGAAGAAGACATCTACAAGACTGCATTTTGTACCAAGTATGGGCATTATGAGTTTGTGGTGGTTCCATTTGGAATTACTAATGCTCCAGCTACTTTCATGTCTTTGATGAATAGTGTGTTGTGTCCTTATTTGGACAAGTTTGTGATAGTCTTCATTGATTATATATTGATATATTCTAAGAATGAGGAAGAGCATGCAGAGAACTTAGAAACGGTTTTGAGATTGTTGGGAGAGCATCAATTGTATTCCAAGTTCAGCAAGTGCATTTTCTGTCAGACTGAAGTTCATTACTTGGGACATGATGTTTCCAATGAAGGGATAGCAGTGGATCTGGAAAATATTAGAGCTATCATGAAGTGGCAAACTCCTAGGAATATGGATGAGGTCAAATCATTCATGAGGTTACCAGGTTATTGCCGGTAGTTCATTAGGAATTTCTCAAGGATTGTCTATCCTATTACATCATTACAGAGAAGATGAAAGAAGTTTGAAGGGAAGGAAGAGTGTGCAACTAGTTTTGAGTAGTTGAAGCAATTGCTTACAAATGCTTCGGTCTTAAAGATTGTAGATCTTGACAAAGAATTTGTAGTCTATACAGATGCTTGCAAGAGAGGACTTAGTGGGTGCTAATGTAGGAGGTACATGTGGTATCTTATGAGTCAAGGAAACTGAATGAGCATGAGAAAAACTATGTGACTCATGATATTGAGTTGGCATCTATTATCCATGCCTTGAAGCTGTGGAAGCACTATCTTCTTTGCAAGAGGTTTATTTTGATGAGTGACCATAGAGAACTAAGATACTTGTTTGACCAACCTAATATGAATGCTAGGCAAGCTAGATGGTTGGATATCCTCGGTGAGTTTGACTTCCATATCAGATTCATTGAAGGCAAGGAGAATAAGGTTGTATATGTGCTCAATAGAAGAGCGTAGGTAAATCATAATAAAATTGTGAGCTCTTACGCGACAGATTTGCAGGACCGAATCTTGCAGGTAAGGCAGCATGATGATAGGTACCAGTAGCATAAGCACAGGTTGTAGCAGCAGGGTGAATATGATAGGGATAAGGAGTATCACATCACGATAGATGGTTTGGTGAGATTCAGGAACAAGATTTACGTGTCAGATGATAGTGAGCTAAAGAAGCTTATCTTGAAGGAGTTTCATGCCAAACCATATTCAGGTCACCCAGGATATTAGAATACTTTGATAGTTGTGAAGAAGTTTTATCATTAGTTGAACTTGAAGAAGGAAGTGGTTGAGTTTGTTGTTAGGTGCTTGTATTGTTAGCAGGTTAAAGCCAAGTGTGATCACCCAGCTGGTTTGTTGTAGCCTATTTCGATTCTGGAATGGAAATGGGAGGTCATTTCCATGGAACTCATTATAGGTTTATTGAGGACATCAAGACAACATGATTCCAACATGGTTGTGGTTGACAAGTTAAGCAAGGTAGCTCACTTCATTGCAGTGAAGTCTATGAATTTAGCTAGGGAGGTAGCTCAGACCTTCATCAAGGAGATAGTGGGGATGCATGGTGTTCCCAAGAAGAACATTATAGACAAGGATTCCAAGGTCACTTCCAGGTTTTAGGAGGAGTTGTTTGTAGGTTTGGGGATAGAGTTAGATTTCATCACAGTTTATCATCCGCAGATAGATGGATAGATAGAGAGGGTTAACTTGATTCTTGAGGATATGTTGAGGGCATATGCCATGGATCAATAGAGAAAGTGGGAGGAGTATCATCCACTAGTAGATTTTGATTATAACAATGGGTATCAGGAGTCATTGAGGATGATTCCATTTGAGGCTCTCTCCATGTGGAGTTGTAATACTTCCAGCAACTAGAGTGGTCAATTGAATAGAGTATTGATTGGACTAGACATGTTGGTTGAGATGGAACAGGAAATGTAGATTATTAAGAAGGCAGCACAAGACAATCATAAGAGATATGGAGATCAACACAGAGAATTTAAGGAGTTTCAGGTTAGGCAGCATGTGTACTTGTGCATCAAGCCCAAGAGGATCTTCTTGAGGATTGGGTCATGTGTCAATATGGAACCTTGGTATTGTGGGCCTTTTGAGATCCTTGAGAGGATTGGTCTAGTGGCATATAGACTTGTACTTCCGCCAACAATGAAATTCCATGATGTTTTCCATGTTTCATTGCTTAAGATATGTGTGCGGGATGTTGATCATGTGATTGATTGGTTTGTATTGTAGGTGGAACCAGAGGGATAGTTCCAACAAAAGGAACAATGCATATTGTAGCGGAAATAGCTCATGCTCTAGAACCGAGCAATAGAGCAAGTTAAAGTGCAGTGGGAACACTTTGGGCCTGATGAAGCCACATGGGAGATGGTTGATTAGATGCGGGATTTGTATCCTTCATTATTGGTCGGTTGAGGCAAAATGGGTTTTTGGTATATGTACATATCTATGTATGGTTGTTATTGTAAATATCACAATGAGTTTTGTTATAAATATCCAATGAGTGATATGTGTGTTTTTATTTTCAGCATGATGTCATTGTAAATATTGCATCGAGCTATGCTATAAAGCTCCATAGGCATTATGTTTTGGTTTTCAATAGTTTTGCTAGTTAAAGGTGCCATAGAACACCAAGGACAGTGTTCCCATAAGTGGAAGGGGTTTGTAATAACCTTGGGTCAAAGTTTCATGTAATAAAGGATATCAAAGGAAAAAACAAATAAAACCAAGGTCATGGGACATGTATTCCAAGATGAATGTTGGGCAAGCAATAAAGTGGGAATCACTTGTGGTTTATTATCACTAAGGAAATTGGCAAAGACATTGGAAAAGGAAAAGAGGCAATAATTGGCATTTAATTATGAAAATAAGGGAAAATAGAAGAAAAGGGAGATGAAGGGACACATATTTTCATGCTAAGGAAATTAGAGGGAAAATGAAGAAAAAAGGAAAATCAATGATAAAAAGGCTTCAAAGGAATAGTTCACAACTTTTGACAATTTGGTGGTGGAGCTCTAGTTCACTCTCTCACACTCTCATACTCTTGCACACTTAGAGCATTCTTGGAGCACTCTGGCATTCAATTGGATTGGGATTAAGCAAGCAAAGGAAGGAAAAGGACAAGCAAGGAAAGCATGTGTGATTTCCTAGCTTAGTTATTAGTGCATGGTACATGCATTTGTGTATTTTGTTCATTTACTATCATTGGCATGGGTTTTGACTGGTTTGATAGTGGTTTCGTCATTGCCTTGCCATTTCTTGGATAACCATGGTGCGCTGGGATTCATTATTGGTTAAGCTTTGGATTTTCAAAAGGTTTTGGATCCGGTTGAGGTGGTCTCAGGAAAATTCCCAAGGGCTGGGGGTGGAGATGGTTTTCTCCTGGAAGCTCTCAACAAGTGGGTGGAGACAGGAAAATTCCTCAAGGGACAGTGAAGCATTTTTGATGCATCCAAGATTAGATTGGTTTTGCGATTTTGGGACCAGTTTAGGTAAGATCACGATAGCATGAGGGTGGAGGTGGTTTAACCTCTAGAGACCCTGGTTGTTTATGTCTTGGTTTATCCCATGAGATCCCACATTCATGCTTGGAATATGGCACGGGGGTGATTGGATGAAAGAAATATTTTGTTCAGCCCAATCTATGGTCGAGTGGTACGTGGAAGTCACTGACTTGGTTGGACTTTTCATATGTAATTAAGAGTTATTTTCATAATTTGTTTAATGAGAACGTGTACTTGTTATTATGTTGATTATATGGCATATTTTTCATGGTTCCTATTATGGTTAAATGTTGGTTACAAGCATGGTTCTATGATATGTTCTAGCTATGGCCCTTGTCCATGATTTCATATGTTAATGAATGGTTGATGAATGCATTGGATAACAAGTGTTATTATAGCTATTATGAGAGGGAATTAGACCTTCTTGGTGATTCTCAAATGAAGTTTAGACTCTTAAGATCAGGTATGCATTCATAACCTATAACTTACATGTTCACCATATGTTTGACAAAATGTCTAACATGGTTAGGCATGGTTAGATCAAGTTCTTATTCAAGTTTGGAATGGTTAGCATTGTTAGCATAGTGTTTATGATTTTGGAAAGTTATAGGTAGTTCTGGGTAGGGGCTTGGAGACTAGCCTAAAAAAATAGCTCAAACCTCGGGACCACAGGCACATAACTGGACTTGTTGGGCAATAATTGCATGGAGGCAAGTCTATGAGTGTGGTTATAGCATGATCTAGGTGGCTCCAGAGACACCCACAGGACAAAGAGGGCTTATGCAAACTAAAAAATCAAAGTGATTAGAATGCTTTTGAACCAGGACCAGAGCATAGATCTCGTTGTCCTGATCGTGGTGGTGTGAACGGTTCATCAAACCAAGTTCGTATGTGAAAGTTAGAAGAAGTAAAAGTTTGGTTGACTTTTGCTAACTCGATAGGTTTAATGGAGACACAACTTGGAATTTTTCCGGCAGACAGAATCCGACGAACTCCGGGGGAATTTGTGGCTGTTTAATTTGACTCCTTCGATCAAATTTTGAAATTTTCAAATAGGGCTCATTATTATTAAAAATTATAAAAAAAAATATAAAAAAAGGAGGTGGTGGACCACCACCCCACCACCCCACGCCTCTCCATATCAATAACGTAACATAACACATTGCCATTTTATGTGAGGTCGGCAGGGATCAAACCTGCCCGGCCCACGTGGGTCGGCCCCCACTAGGCGGCCCCATGTGATACGTACCACCTCCCTGCGCCAACCCATGAACCCTCATATAACACAACCTTTGCCCAAAAACTTTAATGCACACTCCAAAACTGCTAACTGCACACTATTTAAAAAATATTGTCACGTATCAATTTTGGTTCTGTGGGGATTCGAACCTAGAACCACCTCCAACATAGTGTGCCAGATTTAGCCACTGGCCCAACAAATTTTTCTTTGTAAATTTCACCCTCAAATTTTACATAAACCTTCATGAAGGAGCAGAGGAGAACGGGCACGGAATGAGGAGAGCGTGCACGCAAATCGAGATATAATATTTTAATGGTTTTGCAGGTGGAACCATGAGCCTAAGAAAAACACAGGCGAAACCATGATTGGGAAAAATTTCCAGGAGGGTGAAATTTTTGCAGTGTCCAAATTGGACAAACTTTATGTCAATCTTACACCTCTCAGCGACACGAACCCGATGGTGCAGTCAATTTAAGTAGATTTGCAGAGGACCCGGAGGAGGGAATATTTAAGGAATCTAGGGGCAATCTAAAAGATTCCTTGAGCCCCAGATTTTCATTTTCTCAGAATTCAGAAATTTGACAGTCGATTTTGCACTATTCGACGCCACAAATATGATGGTGTGTTGAGATTTTCTATTTTCTCATTTCATTTTTCGGCCACTTTTCTAAGTGGAGTGTAGGTGTCAGCATTCATGTGTGAGCAGCCAATCCATGTGATTCGACGTCGTGAGATCAATGGTCCAAACAGCTTCAGTAGCTTGACATCCTCTTCTTCAGATGGCCCTAGGATGTGAGGTATATGCAGAGTGTTCATGTACTTATTTTGCCATGCATTGTGTTGCACAGATCCTTGTTTGATGTTTGATGTGGGATCTTGTTTCTTACTTGTTTTCATGATTCCTGCTTGATGTGATGTGGAATCATTTGTGGGATGTACTTGTTTTCATGATTCGTCATGCTTTGTTTGTGATCCCTTTGTCATCATGTTGACAGGATACTCATTACTCATGTTGTCATCATGCGTGTTTGCATTGAGATCCCTTTTATGCCATGTGGGCGAGATGCTCATCATGCATGAGTTTATGTCATACTGATAGGAGTCCTTTTGATTGAGAGTTCCTATAGAAGAACATCTCTTGGAGCCACTCCTATGTGATGGCATTTTCCTTGTATGATAGTGACATCACATCTTATGTACATCACCACTATTGACAACACTAATGCAGCGGCCTACACCATCTAGACACTGGGGCCCGAAGACATAGTCCCTCCTGGACGAACTCCATTATCAATGGCTTATGCTTTCATGTGTTGATGATGGTCATGTTCCTCTCCTTTACAAAATGCACATGTATTCATTTATGTTCTTTTAAAAATGCAATTTAACACGTCATGAAAGTAAAAGGTCCTGGAAGGGTCCTTTGTCACACCCGAACATGGATCAAGTGGTATCAAAGCGATCTTTGCGTGGATGTGAATTGTAAGCATGAACAATGGAACGTGCAACGACAGAGGATGAAAAAGCGATGTACAAGACCATGCTCAAAATTTCCAAAAGGGTGGAAATAATCTATGAAACTCTACAGAAAGAGACAGAGGAAAAGGAGCGATTGCAGCGTCAGTTGCGAGCCACGGAAGAGGCCCTAGAAGAACTAAAGCACAAAAAACAGAATCTTCAAACAGAGAACGTTAAATTGAAGATGCTTCTACCTGAAGGGAAAGAGGAGAAAAATAGTTTGCTATGAAAACTACAAGCAAAGTATGAGGCCTTAGAAAAGCTGCATCGTGACCCATGTGAGGTAAAATGTAATTCTCAGAATTCATGTATGTGTCTTGATGATAATTTCACTATTTTTTAAAATCATACCACAGGAATTGGCTCCAAACTGTTGAAGAAAATGGGGTATGAAGGAAAAGGTTTGGGCGTTAATGGCCAAGGCATTGGCAACCCCATAAAAGTGGAGGAATTACCCCGTCATGTAGAAATTTTGAATAATAAACACATATTCAATGGATATTATCCTGATCATGTACTATTGCGGAATAAATACATAATGCATAAGTTCCTCTACGTTGATCATCAATATAGCAGCATCAATAACAATAAAACATCAAGAGCATGCACACATTAACACAGTATGTAACCTAGGGAAAGCTTATAGCTGAAAACCCCACACTATCTATATATTAATGATTGAGAACATGTAACATTATAATAGTCAATACTTCTCACAAGTATCCAGCACTATCTCCACCTGTTACACACAATACAACTCAGATCTGATCTCCAAATCTATTCCACTGCTTGCCTGCCTCCACTGCTCAATACTTGCACAAGAATGGATGAGAATGGTTGAACCAAACTCGTATTTACCTCAAAAGAATCACTCACACTGGGAATCACGTGAGCAAAGGCTATAATCACTTGGTATTGGCCAATTCTCATTGGCATAACTCAATATCATTGATTCTGCAAATCCTCATGCACAACTATAGTCACAACTAATAGCAATCTGATCCTCTAACACCTGTCCCTGTTGAACTGAACATGCACTGACATGCAACTGAGTTAACTGGTGTATTCTTTAGTTGCATTATGAGTTAATAATTAGTTTAACAACTCATCATTAGTCTATTTATAGTTAGACTAATTACAACTATTTTAACCAAGTCAAACTGAACACAACTCCATCAACTCCACAATCAACTCACCAAACTCAACTGATTGAGTTCTAACTGAAGTCATGCATGAAACAACTCAAATGACCCACAAAGAAAACGTATTTCCTTCTGACAGCTACATGTGCCACATCTGTAGCTCAAACTGAAGTGCTCCAAGAATAAGATAAAATTTATAGTCTAAATATTATGATAAGATAATAATATTTGACTGCTCTATAATTAGACTTGACAGTGTCACCGTTGTTGTCTAAAAATAGAAGTCCATCTATTTTTGCCAACTTGACCAATCATCCATAAACAGCATCCTGCAACTCATAAACATGATCCATATGTCTAAAAATAGACATAGTCTAAAAATAGACTTGCGCCAAAAATAGCCTGCGGGCCCACTTAGTGAAGGCGACTCTTTTCACTAAGCTCCATCATCTTGTTGCAATCTCAACACTCCCTCTCGACAAGATATGGATTATCAGCAACACCTATCCTGCCTCGGTGGTACTCGAATTTGCTCCTGGTGAGAGCCTTCGTCAGAATATCAGCATCCTGATCCTCCGTTGGAATGTACGAAAGTAACATGATCCTCCGCTGCACACAATCGCTGATATGATGGTACCTGATGTCAATATGTTTAGATCTATCATGAAATACAGGATTAGCCGAGAGTTTAATGCAACTCTGGTTATCACAGTAAATCACAGTAGGATCCAAATAAGAACCGAACAAACCAACTAGGATCTTCCTCATCCATATAGCCTCGCATGCAGCCAAACTTGCTGCCATATACTCGGCCTCCGCTGAACTGAGTGCCACGGATCTCTGTTTCCTGCTGTACCAAGAAACTGTTGTCGATCCAATACTGAAGACCCCCC
>APFE030908175.1:0-33276 GCA_000404065.3 Pinus taeda | reverse complement strand
AGAAAGAAGATAGTAACCTTATCTATTCTATTCTTACTAAGTTGGGACCAGCCTACTCTGTGTTTGTTTCCACCTTCCATTCTACAAGAGAAGCCTTCATTTCTCAAGGAAAAGACTACAAGTCCCCTTCCTTTGATTTTTTTGTGATTCTTTAATAAGAGAACAAGAAAAACTCTTACACCTTGGTCTTCTTAATCTTGGAAACTCTTCTAAGAAAGCGTTAGCCACCCAGCAACAACAAAATTCAAAGAATCCTAAGAAGTTGTATCCTAAAAGGAATGGTCCTAAACCAAACAAGGGTCCTAAGCAATTTCAGCCTCAAAATTAAAAATCATTTCAACAAAATGATAAGGCAAATTAAAACAAAGGGAAGAATACTGATAGACATTGCCACTTTTGTAATCGAGATGGCCACTTAGAATCCAAATGCTTTAAGAAGATGGAAGCCTTGGAAGCAGCAATGAAGAAGCATAACATCCATTTGGAGCACTCTTCAACTTCAACTTCATCTTCAAGAATAACACTTTATGCATGTGGTTGTCAGGCATCTCGGTCTGGTTATGCACTAAATGTATCTTATTCTTCTCATTCTCATGAGTGGCTCATTGATTCTGGAGCTTATTATCACATGGCCAAAAACAAAGCCATGTTTTCTTCTTTAAATGATTGTAACACCAAAAATACATATGTTGGTGATTGTAAATCTCTTAATGATGTAGGGACTGGAACTTTTCACCTAGACAATGGTCAATTTAATGATGTATTATGTGTTCCAAATTTATCCTGCAACGTTATATCTGTATATCAGCTAACTCATTTAGATGAAGGTAAAATCGTTGAATTTTCACCTCACGATGTTGTAATTAAGGACCTAAGAGATCCTAGATAGATCTTAGCAACTGGCATTGCTGATGATTCTACAAGGTTGTATAAGTTTAACAAATTTGGGTCATAAAATATTCCCTCGGTATTTGTTGCTCATAATGATGAAGTGAGCAAACTTTGGCATGAGCGATTTGGTCACTTAAACTATCACTCCCTTCAGAACCTATGTAAAGAAAATATGGTGACAGGTCTTCCAATGGTATCTTGTAGAGATGGCATTTGTTCCGGATGTGTACTCAGAAAACATCATCGAGATAGTTTTGAAAAACGTGCCTCGTGGCACGCCTCAGCCCCTTTATAGCTTGTCCATAGTGATTTATGTGGTCCACTTCCAGTTGCATTCTCTGGCTACAAGTATTTCTTAAATTTCATTGATGATTTCTCCAGACACACTTGGGTATACTTCTTAAAACTCAAGAGTGAAGTATTTAACATGTTTTTGGGCTTTAAGGCCTTTGTTGAAAAACAATCTGGACATCAAATTCTTAATATAAGATCTGATAATGGCGAGGAATACCCAACTATGGGAGATTGCTTTTGTCCATAGAGTTATTTCTTTATTTTTCATACACAATCTTCATTATTTGACAATTTAAATCCTTCTTATTGTTCAATATATATGACTTCTTTTAGATTTCCATTCAGAAAGGCCAATTTGACATCCATTTAATAGCTTTTGAAATTCTTGAAACACAGGAATGCAAAATACATTCTAGTTGCTTCTAATATTGGCTCTGGAGCAAAGGATTCTTTAAAGTCAATACCCTCAACTTGAGAATACCCTTTATAAACCAATATTGCTTCATTTCTTACAACTTATCCATATTCATTCATCTTATTTCTGAAGACCCTTGTGGTTCCAATCATATTATTGTATTATGGTCTAGGCATGAGTTCCCATGTCCCATTCTTCTCAATCTAATTCAGTTTTTCTTCTAGTAACCCAATACTTATCTTCAATATCTCATGTAAAGTTCTTGAGATTTATTTTTTATAGCAAAGAAAAGTACTATCTGATATTTAGAGGAGTAGTGGATCTAGTGGCATTACTTCGTGAAGAGATAGGGACAAAGTGTGCAATAGTACACCACAAAATTAAGGAATATGACAATATTGTTTGGTATCACTCCCAAGAACCTATATATACTCCTCAATTATATATGGGGTCCACATATCCCTCTGTTAAAGAAAGTGATGTTTCTCAAACCTAGAACAGTGGATGAGGTATTTGTATAGGCACAATATCTAGAAAACATGGACCAAAGGAAAGGGAAATCAATTGGTTCAAAGCAAAAGGAACATTAGGAAGCTTTCGAGGAAGGGAAGAAGAAATGGGCAAATGGGAAGGAAAAGAAGATAATATCCAAAAAACATTAGTTCAAAGATCCTATCAACCACTACAACCTCGATTTTAAAACAAAGGATAAGTGTTGGAAATTTCATTCACAGTTAAGCCCGAAGAACTAGAAGGACACAAAAAAAGAAAAATCTCATAGCCAAAAATTCAAGAAATTAGGTGACAAGAAGCTTGGATGTTGATGAAAATATCTTATGCACATTAGGGTAGAAGAGGGTGAGCTTGAGTAGCCTTCAACATCAGGAAGAGAAGGGGACAACCAAACTCTTATGTATAGAGATACAAGACAAAAACACAAAGAATGATGCTCCATTTGACTCAGGTTCATAGGAAAATATTATACTAGCAAAACTTATCAAAAAACTTGCACTGAAGTTTCATGACCATCCAAACCCATATCCATTGGGATGGGTGAACAAAGAGGAAAAATAAAGGTAATCGCTAAATGTAAAATTAAGTTTTCTATCAACCTTAATTTCATTGATGAAGTAAAATTGGATGTAGTTCCACCAGATGTATGTGGAATTGTGTTTGGGATGTCCTTGTATGTACATGCATCATGCAATCTTCATGCAGAGAGACAACCAGTACAACCTCATCAAGGATGGAAAATCCTTCATCATCAATGTGCACAAGGGAAAGTTAAATATTTCACTAGTAAGGACCAACCAAGCTAATAAATTGACTAGTTTTAGTAATAAGTATGTGTTATTATTCTCAAGAGAAAACTAGTCTATAGAAGAGTTAATGAGAGAAAAGTCATCACTAAAGGGGTGCACTATGGAACAAAGAAAATAATTGAAAGAGTTGTCAGAGGAATACAAGGGAGTGTTCTATGATCCTAAATGCCTACCGCCCAAGAGGGAATGGAGTACAGGATCCATGTGTTGGTAGATTCTCCATTTCCAAACATTGGTCTATACAAATAATCGTTTTTAGAAGGAAATGAGGTGAAGAAACAATTACAACGATTGTTGGAGTGTGTTGTTGTTCAACCAAGTACCTCACCATGTGGTCACCATCATAGTTGTGTCAAAGAAGGATGGGACTTGGTGAATGTGTATTCATTAAAATGTCTTAAACAAAGTTATGCTCAAGAACATGTACCCTTACCCAGGATTGACTACTTGTTGTACCAGTTGTAGAAAGAAAAATACTTCACCAAGATGGATTTAAAATCAAGGTATCACCAAGTTCGAGTCAGAGAAGAGGATTCCTTGAAATTCACCTTCAAAACCAAACAAGGTTTGTATGAGTGGCAAGTCGTGCCATTTGGTCTATGTAATACACTAGCTACATTAATGAGATTAATGGATGATATATTGCGCCCATCTCTAGATTGATTTGTTACTATTTGTTTGGATAACATATTGATATACAATGTCATCTAGGTGGAGCACATATCACATTTTATGGAGGGGCTAAATACATTGAAGAAGCAACAATTGTTGGAAAATCTAGAGAAGTGTGAATTTTCATAATAGAATTGGGTGTTCTTAGGCTATGTGACTGGTGCAGGGGAGATGACAATAGCTCCTATGAAGATAGAGGCCATCATGAAGTGTTCGGTGGCTACAAATGTTTTATAGGTTAAGAATTTTGTTAAAGAAATGTAGTAGCTTAGAATTCATAGCTTCATTTTCAATAGTAGTGTCACCACTCCACACCATAATAGCAAGCATTGGATGGATCAATAGAAGGCATTTGAAGCGTTAAAAAGGAAAATAATCGAAGCACCAATTCTCACATTACCAAACTTACAACAACCCTTCAAAATGGAGATGAATGTGAGTGGGTATTCCATGGGATCAGTCTTGAATACAAGGATGAAAACCTGTATACTACCATTCTAAACTATTTCATGGGGAAGTTCTCAAGTACCACACCTATGAAAATGAGCACTATGCCTTGGTACAAGTTGTCAAAAAATGGAAACATTGTATGTTGGATAAAGAGACCATCATTTGCATTCACTAGCCACTACAATACCTACAGGCCTAGGGTAATTTACAACAATCCAGGCTTTAAAAGTGAACAAGGATATTATAACTATTTCATTTAGTGATCAAGTACAATAAAGGAAAACAAACAAGTTAGTTGACATGCTTTCAAGGCCACCTGCATAAAAAATGATAACTTTGGTAAATTCGATGCACATGAAGCTGTTCACCCATGATGTATACAAAGAGGCATATACATTGGATGAGGAATTCAATGAGGTGTATCAAGACCTGCAACTCCAAAGTAAAGTGGGTGATTGTGACAACACAATTGAATATCATATCTGGAACGGGTAGCTCTACATAGTGGAAAAGTTATGCATTCTTACAAGTGAATTATTGCGGCTAATTAGAGAGTTAACACCTCCAAGGTTGCAGGGAATTTTAGTGTTGGGAAGACAATAACCAATTTACATAGTTATGTGTATTGGCCCAAGAGGAAAGAAGATTCAGTGAGTTTCAATAGCATATGTATAATTTGTTGTACCAACAAGCCTAGTAATAAGAAACATGGTCCGTACCATTCCTTACATGTACCCACTTGTCCTTAGGAAATCATTTCCACACATTTTATGGGAGGTTTACGAACTACCGGGAAGGACAAGTCTACCTATTTATGGTAGTTAAGAGGTTCAACAAGATGTGCATTCTCATGCCCTATAAAAATAATATTAAATAAACAAGGTTGTTCTTTAAATAGGTTCGGGTGAATTTTGGGATACTAAGGACACCAGATCTCTCAATGCATTTTGGACTACATTGTGGGAGAATATGGACTCAAAATTGAAGAGGTCTACAACATTCCATTGACAGAAAAACGAGAAAACATAAGTAATCATCAATACTCTGGTACAAATTTTGATGGGTTACAATAAAAAAAACATCTAAAGACTTAGAACGAAAATGGGGTCTGCAAACACTCGGATGCGGGTGATCGTATTCGTGTTTAAATGGCAGTTATGAGCATGCCACGCGGAGCTGATAGCTGGCAGCCGAACAGGGATGATCTGATGGCAATTAATCAGGGTGAGTGGAAATGCATTCAATGCCATTCATTGCAGTTGTCGTCCCAAGGCACGCGCAGAGACGATATTAGGATGGCGAATTTGGTTCCAGGGACATTCTTCCCGGTCCTGTCTTGGCTGCAGGAAGAGAGCTTGCTCTCAGAGGAAACGGATGGTGCTAGCTCGTTGGGGTATGAGGAAGGTGGCAAAGGCTGTCTCTGGTCGCTTGGAGCTCGAGAGGAAAGACCTTGTCCTCAGTCGCAGCAGTCTTGGAAGTTCTTGAGGTGGATTGCAGTTGTTGGTAAGGCTCTCAACTCGACCTCCTCCTTCCACGTCGTGTTTATCAACCCTGTTTATGCTTCATTTTTAGCTCTCCCTCTGGATTTAGTTGCCTGGACAGATAGATGGAATCGTTCAGTTGTGGAACAGCATTGCAGCATTGCTGATTTCTCAGCTGGCGAGTTCAGAATCTATATAGTGGGTTCTATTTGGTTTTCCATCTGGGTGCCCACCAGCCTTCAGGATTTGTCGAAGCAACCCCTGTATTTGAGCTCGTTTGTCTCACACCAGACCAAGTATATGGCTCCTCGTTTAAGGGCAACTCCAAGGCGCGGGCGTAATTTAGGCCACCGGGGAGGGTCTCGAGGGAGAGGCAGTCCAGCCCCTCGTCGTATTTCGCCTCTCACCTTTGCTTCGCCCCCTTCGTCAAGATCAAAAGAGTCTGGCCCATCTATTAGTAATTTTGTGCAATCAGCAAGATTTAGATTTCAAAGCCGGTTAAACAAACCGCTTATTTCAGCTCTGGTGATTTTCATCTTCTCGGAAGAAGATGAGGAGACTGTAAGTCCGGAGGCTGCTTCTAAGGAGCAATCGCCTTCTCCTTCGGACAATTCTTCGCAGAGCAGGCTGGCGAAAGAAAGTTCATATGCCCCTTCGTCACAGAGCAGGATGGAAGAGAGCACTTACGCTCCTTCCGAGGAGCAGGCAGAGGTTTTTCAGGAAATGGTTGGCATGAAGGACGAGAGCACTTTGGCTCCTGTAGAGGAGAAGGCAGAGGTACCTCAGGATATGGCAGGTATTCGGCAGGCTTCGCCTCAGAAGCAAACCATGGAAGATGAGCCTAATAACACTTTCGCAAACATTCTGTATCTCAAGCTGCCTCAAGGGATGAGTCCCGAGGATGTCGAGGAGTGTGTGGAGGTTACTTGGGAGCGCGCCTCAGACAAGGAGATTGAGCAAGGATCAGTGGAACCCAAGTAAATGTCAAGCCAGGTTTTGGATGCATCAGGATACATGCTCTGTTTTGGTCTTCAGTTCTTCTGGATCAGCGTATGGAGGTTGGCGACGAATCTAGCCAGCTTGTGGCAAGCCAACAGAAAAATTTTGGTCTTTTTGCTAATGCCCAGAATTCGGGCAGGTCTTCCTTGTTACACTCAGGCAACCAGCAACTTTTTCAGGCCTATAAGGTCTTCTACTAGCTTCTTATAAGTCTGCTCTAGCTCTTCATAAAATGTATAACGTTCCTCATAGCAGGTGGAACAGACAGTTTTGTAAAGATTTTTTGACAGAGAGTTGCTATGACACTCTTAGAGGTTTAAACCTCTTTGTATATATTTTTACAGTTTTTTTAATATAAGTAGATCAGTCTTTACCCAGAAAAAATAAAAATAAAAAATAAAAATAATAAATAATAAAATAATAAAAAATAAAATAAATAAAAAATAAAAATAAAAATGGGGTCTGCAGACAACACTCCTATAGTAGAGCAATCCATACTTCCACTAGTAAGTCACCATTCAAGACTTGTTTTAGATATTTGTCACCTTCACCTTTAGATGGTGTATATGGGTAATAAGGAGGAGTGAGGGAGGATCTCACAGTGGATGATTAAAGAGAAAACAAAATGTTAAGAAGATGAGTTATATCCATTTATAGGTGCAAAAGGCACTAAAGAACTCAAAATAAAAATATAAGGCTCGACATCATCAAAATAGGACAAGGAGGTCATTCAAAATGGGAGATAAATTGTGATTAAATTTGAGCAAGGAGAGGCAATAGGGTCCTAGTACAGCTCCATGATATGGTCCTTTCAAGATATTGAAAATGTTGGGATATAATGCTTATGAACTTAGTATACCCATATACATGTGTGTTTACTTAGTGCTGAATATCAAAAATTTGGAACTCTATGAGAATTCCATGTTGGACAAAGAAGAGGAGAAGGTCCTACCTTAACGGAGTATTTAGCTCAAGATTCTCATGTAGAGTTGACAAAGGATATAGATTTGCAAAATAGATCCATAACTACAAGATAGGGGCTAGATGACCTTTGGTAGTTTGGGTTAAAAGCATAACTTCCAGGTCAAGGAAAATGGTACTCCAAGGAGAAGCGAGAGGAAAAACTTCCTTACCTTATGAATTTAAAGATCTTGGGGACTAAAATCCTCCCAAAAAGGGGAGATGTGATCCAAGTTAGATCATTATATTATTTTTCATCCATCTTGATGCTTTCAGACTGGAAATTTTTGAGGAATTAGGTTACAAGGCCATTTTTACCAATGGGCCCTAGTTGGGATAATTAGGGTTTGAAACATTCTAGATATAGTTTGAGGGATTAAATGAAGTTTATTTTGTCCAAAATATATCATCAATGCTATACCTCCTAGTGTTATTCTATTAAGGAGCTTCATTTCAGACAAGGACACCAGATTTCTCAGTGCATTTTGGACTACAATATGGGAGAAGATAAACCCAAAATTAAAGAGGTATACATCATTCCATCCACAAACAGATGGGAAAACAAAAGTAGTAAACAAGAATTTGGTACAACTTTTGAGGGATTATAATAAAAATCACTTGAATCCCTAGGATGAAAATATGGTCTACATACAACACTCCTATAGTATAATAGTGCACACTTCAACTAGTGATCTGAATGGGAAATTTAGTGTTTGTTGTGCTAAATTCCAATTCATAATATAAACAAGTGCTTGAGGATTATGAGGTAAATTGCAAGTTAACCATGAGTTTTTATGTGTTTTTATGTAAATTTCATGAGCAAATTAACATAAGTAAAACACTGGACAACAACATATATTAGACATAAACATCACCATAAATAGTAACACAATAGAACATGATGAAGGAGTTCACCCCTCTTGGGCTACGTCTCCTTAGTCCAGCTTCCAATGGCTTGGCCCTCTTCAATTATGCTAAAAAGTGTGAATACATACATCTAAAGTGTTGAAATGGCTCTCAAACCTATTCCAATGGATTCAAAAGACCCAAAAATGGTTGTCTAGCCTCTTTCTGCTGCTCAATTCGATCAAAACTGAACAAGTTATGAGTTTTCCTAGATTTGTTGCTAGTTGCTCTACAATTTCCCCAAAACCTGGCACATATCCTACAAATTCGCCCCAATTTCCACCAACAGAGCAACAAATTGGTGAAAAATCGGTGAATTGTTGGGAACGGTTAATTTGGCCACTAACACCTTAAGTCCGAAAATTTGGGTCATGTGGGGGGCCCATGTGCTCAGGGACCAGGGCTAACCATCCACCCCCACCAGCTAGGCCCCCAAATCCTAGATCAAATTAATGCTTAACAATGGTTTGCGTGGGTCTTTTCAACAAGGCCCACCCATTGTATATTGGTAAGTGTGGAAGTTTGCAGACATGAGGTCCATTGCTTGAACCCTACGAAGTGTAATTCAGACCTCAACCAATTTTTGGTGGCCCTCGGGCTGCCACGTGGCAGCCCCTGGCTGGCCCACGTGAAAACCTGTGATTGGCCATCCTTCCACCAATAAAAACAAGCCATGTCATAAATTAAACCTGCCACGTGTCACCCTATAATTCACTGGAGGCCCAATCAGCCTACACAGTCACCCTGCCACGTAGGCAGCCCAATCATCCTACCACATCAGTAGTATGGACTGTTGACTATGAAGTGCTACACATTTTTGCCAAATTCACATGTTTATGAAAACAAACAGAACATGTTTCTTAGAGAATAAGATGTTTTTTTTCCACAAAACAAGTTGCACCGGAATCAGGAAGATGAGATCTACATGGTCATTCAGGTTTTGCTTTGATCCGACAACTTTCATTTTTGAGCATATTTTTTTACCACCGGGTCACTCCTCCCCACTGGAATCTTTTAGACCCCAAAATATCACTTTCAGTTGTTCAGCAAGTGAGGTTACAGTTCCCTCACCTTTCCAATCTTGATCCATTTGGCCTTGTAAGGATTTGTTCACTAAATTTCAAGCATACGAGGCCAATAATAATACCTCTGTAGATGTGCCACCGTCTTACTTACACCGAAATGACTAGCAATAAGAGCAGTATGTGCCTCTCTTATGATGTTGACTCTTTCTCCTTGTGGAATACAAAGCTTATCAAGATGGTACAAGAAGTTATCATGCAAATGATAATCCAATTCCTCTACTTGGTTACCTTGACTCAAGTTTGCATAAACATCCTGAAAGTCATTGTTTAATGCATAATGCTCAATATAACTTTCATGCAAAACATAGTTATGCTTGAGTAAATTAGTTGCACTAATAATAGGCCTAGAAAGCATATAAGCAACCTTTTTATAGATACATTTCTTATACCTTATTACCAAGTGGAATTGTTGAAGAAAACCCATCCATCAAAAGTGCCTTAATTGTTGCAACTTAGATTGAGATTGCAAGTATTGCAATGGTTGATGATCAGTGTGAATGGTTGTTTCCTTACCCATCAAGTAGTGTTTCCACTTTTTCACATGTTCAACCAATGCATATAATTCGTTTTCATATGTAGGATAATTAATCATTGCGCCATTGAAAGTTTCTGAATGAAAATAGATAGGCTTACCATGTTGCATGAGGAATGCACCCATGGCATAGTCACTAGCATCAGTATAGATCTCAAATGACTGTTTTAAGTCTGGAAGTGAAAGTACTGGGCTAAACTAATCTTTTCCTTCAATGCATCAAAGGCCTTTTGCTATTTGCCTCCCCACTGAAAAACCTTTTTCATAGTAGTCAATGCATGAAAAGGAGATGTTATAGAAGAAAAGTTAGCAATGAATTTCCTCCAATATTGGGCTGCTCCCAAAAAAATTCTTACCTCAGTAAATGTCTTGGGCCTTGGCCAATTCAAAATGACATCAACCTTGGAGGGATCTATTTTCAACTCAACTCCTCCAACAATATGACCCAAGTAAACTAAAGTTTTTCCAAACTCACACTTTGACATCTTTAAATACAATTATTCTTTCTTTAAGACATCAACTAATTTTCTCACATGCATGACATGATCATCACGAGATTTACTAAAAATTAAGATGTCATCTAAGTAGCCTATAACAAACTCATCAATAAATGGCCTCAACACATCATTCATCATACACATGAAGGTAGCAGGAGCATTACATAAACCAAAACGCATAACTAGCCACCCAAACAAACCTTGTTTTGTCTTGAATGTTGTCTTCCAAAAGTCTCCTTCAACAATTCTAATTTGATGGTAGCCACTCCTTAAGTCCAACTTAGTAAAATAATTTTCATCTTTCAATTGTTTAGAAATTTTCGGCAAAATCACATAAAAAAATTCTTTTTTCGACGCGTTTCGAACCAACCAGTGTGGTTCATCGCCAGGACAAGTTGAAGAACCGATCCAGATTAGCTGGTTAAATAGTAAGTGCAGAGACTCCAACGGCTAGATTAATAACGGCTAATTTTGACTATGACCTTAGCCAAATAATAATTATTTTTGCTATATTATTAATTATTATTATTCTTAGAAGTTAGTTAAATTGGGTAAAAAACCTCCTACAGGTTAGTAATTCATATATATATTTAACTAAATATAATCATCTATTAATGAATATATAAAGATATATATTATATCATATATATATATATATAATATATATATATATATATATATATATATATATATATATTAATATTAACTTTCTTCAATTGGGTTATAGATAAATAATCAATTTAATTTAATGAAAACAAAAATAATATAATTTATTTTATTTATAATTATTATTATTTCATTATAATAATTAAGAATAAATATACCCATGGATTAGGTAATTTTATTATACATATAATGGTTCAAATTTTTATATCGAATATATTAATAATAATAATAATAATATCCATTTTTAAGGTCACATCCAAGCCAGACACCAAATTGGTGTATGAGACCCCCTTGTTTGTGGGACAAGGGACCCACCTCCACGCAGCGATTTGACTGCTAAGTCTACGAAGGCATACATACTCTACCCCCCTCTGGTTTTGAACTTGTGACCTCATAGGAGGAAACACATGCTCTTAACCATTAGGCCCACTCAAGCTGTATTATATAATACTAGGAAATTAAGGAAAACGGAGGGATTAAAATAAATTAATTATAAATACTATTAGGTTGTTAAAAATATATTCCACCTTTTAAAATAATCCATAATAAAAACCAAGTATATCATTTAGAAATTATAATTAAATTATCATAATTGTTGGTAATTTATAATAGTTAATTAATCAATATTTATTTGAATAAAAATTATAGATACAATAATAGACGATTATATTTAGTTAAATATATATATGAATTACTAACCTATAGGAGGTTTTTTACCCAATTTAACTAACTTCTAAGAATAATAATAATTAATAATATAGCAAAAATACTTATTATTTGGCTAAGGTTATAGTCAAAATTAGTCGTTATTAATCTAACTGTTGGAGTCTCTGCACTTACTATTTAACCAGCTAATCTAGATCGGTTCTTCAACTTGTCCTGACGATGAACCACACTGGTTGGTTCGAAACGCATCGACAAAAGAATTTTTTTATGTGATTTTGCCGAAAATTTCTAAACAATGTTATGGATCACAGAAGTCTAAATTCCTTAATCTTTCAATTGATCAAGTAAATCATCTATTATAGGCAGTGGGTAACGGTTCTTTACCATAATCTTGTTCAATGCACGGAAGTCCACACACATGTGCCATGTTCCATCCTTCTATTGGATGTGGAGCATGATTGTTCAGAGGTCTTTGTTTCAACCGGATGTATACCCCAAGAAGTTTGTACACCCCTCCACACGGGGGGGACTTGTCCCCCCTGCTGGGGTTTGGGGGGCCGATCCCCCCCAGCTGGGGGGTCCGAGGGCCAGTGGTCCCCCGGCGGGGGTTCGAGGGCAGCAACCCCGAAGCGAAAAACATATGTAAAATTGCCTTGTAAAAGTATAGTAAGTTCTAGTCAATCTGGGCCGTTCATTAGGCGGATGATCTGACGGTAGAACTTATGTTTAGTTTAGGGTTTTTTGCCCTAGAAGGAAACCCCTCTCTTTGTATGAGGGCATTGTATTGAGGGTGTGATATAGATGTGTATTTTTGAGCGAGAAATAGAGAGGTGAGACTGTGACAGAAAACAGAGTATATTACAGCAGATCTACTGTAGGTTGTGTCTCTTCATTTTGTTGGATAATACAAAGGAAGGACTGGCTGTTCGGGGTGGACGTAGCCCAAACTGGGTGAACCACGTATATCTGTTGTCTCTCTTGTTTTATGCGTTTTTTGTGTTTATATTTCTGCAATATTTTATGTGTTCCATTGCTCCGTAATATATAATTTTCTAACATCATCTTTGGCACCAAAACAATAGGTGACCCACATGGCAAAGAACTTGGTCTAATGATCCTTTGTCCAACAACTCTTGAATTTTATTTTTAATTTCTGCACTTTCCATCATTGACATCATGTACATGCTAATGTTAGGAAGAGGACAATCTTGCTACAACCGTATTTCATGTTGGATTCCTATCTTGGGAGGCAATCCTTTTAGTTCCTGAAAGATTTCATCATATTGGTTAACAACATCAACCAATTCATATTGCAATCTTGAGTCGCAACCTTGAAAATCCTCATTATCAACATCATTCTTGGGTTTGATCATTAGAAGCACAAAATTCTTTCTAGAATTCACTAGTCTTTTCATCTGCCCCGCATTTACAAGTGACAGATTTAGTTTATTGTTATGTGCTCTTACAATATATTCTACTCCATCTTTGAATAAATGGTATTTTCTTTCATGTCTATGTAAGATAGCTTTTCTGTCATAGAGATATGGGCTGCCCAAAACTATACCACATATGTCTAATGGCACAACATCAAGTTCCACTTCATCTATGAAATTTGCAGTAATGGTGAATTTCAATCCACACTTTCTAGTTACTTGAAATTGTGCATTGTCACACACCCATCCTAATGGATATGGCTTATGATGTGGAATGGTTTCCAAGTTTAAACTTTTGACAATGTTTTTAGAGATGAGATTGGCTTGAGAGCCACTATAAAAAAGAGTATCAATTTTGCTATGTTTTGAGATTACCCTTATGCGGAAAAGTTATATCCTATTCTTTTCATTTGGAGTTTCATTATGTAAATTTGATGTAATAGTGCTAGCAATGGATTCAATTCCTTTTATCCCCATGGTTGTGGTTTTAGTTTCATCACTTGAATCGGATCCCAAATCCTATTGAGTGGTTGCAGTTGTCTTTTTCTTTCCCTTTTTGTTGAATTTCTTTGGTTTCATCTCAGGATTAAGCTTCCAACAATGAGCTTCATCGTGACCCTCCCTGGAATAATGCTTGCATGTTAGTTTCTCTCCTTCCTTCTTAAGGGCTGCATTTTTCTTTCCTTTCCCTTTAAAACTCTATCATTTGTCTCCACTTTGAAAGGCTTCTTGTTGCCCTCTTGTGGAATTCTTTTCCCTCTTGATTCAAGATGTGTGGCCTACACAAAAACCTCATCTAAACTAGTAGGATTAAACATAAGGATAGTATGCCTCAAATAGTTGTTTAAACCCCCAATGTACTTCAACAAAGTGTCTTGTGACTGCAAATCTACACGTAATATCAAAGACCTTCTTCTAAACTCTTTGGTGTAACTTTTCACACTTTGACCCTTTAATTGTCTAAAATTCTGCCAGTCCATTATGGATTTTTTCATATATGCTAGAGGGTAAAATTGTCTTTTAATTGCAATGATAAAATCAGACCAAGAGATTGAAATCTTACCATGTTTTCTCATCTCATCTTGTGTCTTGGCTTCCCACCATATTAATGTTTCATCCTCTAGTCTCAAGGAATCTAGTTGAATATTTTTGTCATCATCTTGAAGGTTTTGAATCCTGCAGTAGACCTCAAGTTGACGAACCCAATTATCAAGCTTTTATGCATTCACTTCACCATTATACATTGGAAATTCGAATTTTACATCTAGTAAGGGTTGTAGTAGTGGAAGACGATGACAGTGATGAGGATGATGGTGGAGAAGATGGTGGTTTATTGCCATTCCCATTACCTCCTCCTGCTGGAGAACCTTCTCGTCTTAGAGGCCTCGAGCTTTCACCCTGCATCCTTGTATTCCTCTCTTCATAGAGGACTTTCACTATTTATGTCATGTCAAAGAAAGCCTTCTCATCCTCTATCATGTTATCAGCTCCTCCTTCATGAACCATGCTTACTGGAGCCTCAAGTACAACAGGAAGTGAAACTTGTGGTGGAGATTGTGGCAATTGTGCCCTCCTTCTCCTTACTCCAATTTGAGAACCTACACCCACAAGCTTTCCTTCTCCTCTCTTGAGCTTCAACCTTGTAAGAATTTAAACACTTGAAAAATAATTAAATCTTCCTTGCACAAGTAAACCAATAGCTTTGATACCAAACTTGATCTGAATGGGAAAGTTAGTGTTTGTTGTGCTAAATTCCAATTCAGAATATAAACAAGTGCTTGAGGATTATGAGGTAAATTACAAGCTAACCATGAGTTTTTATGTGTTTTTATGTAAATTTCATGAGAAAATTAACATAAGTAAAACAATGAACAACAACATGTATCATACATAAACATCACCATAAACAATAACACAACAACACATGATGAAGGAGTTTACCCCTCTTGGGCTACGTCTCCTTGGTTCAGCTTCCAATGGCTTGGTCATATTTAATTATGCTCAAAAGTGTGAATATATACATTTAAAGCACTCAAATGGCTCTGAAACCTGTTCCAATGGCTTCAAAAGACCCAAAAATTCTTGTGTAGCCTCTTTTTGTTCCTCAATTTGATCAAAACTGAAGAAGTTATGAGCTTTCCTAGCTTTGTTGTTAGTCGCTCTACAATTTCCCCAAAATCCGGTACGTCCTACAATTTCACCCCAATTTCCGTTAACGGAGCGACAAATTGGCAAAAAATCAGCACAGTTTGGGGAAAAGTTAATTTGGCCGCTGACACCTTAAGTCCAAAAAACTGGGTCATGTGGGGGGGGGCATGTGTTGGGGATCAGGGCTAACCGTTTGCCCCCTCCGACTGGACTCACAAATCCTCTACCAAATTAATGCTTAACAATGATTTGGGTGGGTCATTTTAACAAGGCCCACCTATGGTGTATTGGTAAGTGTATAATTTTTCAGACATGAGGTCCATGGCTCGAACACTACGAAGTGTAATTCGGACCTCAACCAATTTTTGGTGGCCCTCGGTCTACCACGTGGCAACCTGTGATTGGCGACCCTTCCACCAATAAAAACACACCATGTCATAAACAAAACCTACCATGTGTCACCCAGTAATTTATCGGAGGTCCAATCAACCTTGCACAGTCACCCTACCACAAACTGTTGACTATGCAGTGCTACACATTTTTGCCAAATTTGCATGTTTAGGAAAACAAACAAAACATGTTTCTATGAGCATACGATTTATGTTTTCCGTGAAACAAGTTGCGCCGGAATAAGGAAGATAATAACTACGCGGTCGTTCGGGTTTCTCTTCGATCCGACAACTTTCATTTTTTAGCATATTTTTTGAGCAACGAATCAACTAGTAAGTTACCATTCAAAAAAAAAAAGAATATTTACCACCTTTACCTTTAGATGTTGTATATGAGAAGGAAAGAGGAGTGAGGTAGGATCTCATAAGGAATGCTTTAAGGAAAAAAATTGTCAAGAATATTAGGTAGATCCATTTAGAAGTACATGAGGCACTGTAGAAGTCACAAAAAATACATAGCCAATCATGATCAACATAGGCAAAAAGGTCATTCAAAGTGGGAGATAGAGTATGGTTATAGTTGAACAAGGAGAGACCACAAGGTCCTAGTAAGAAAATCAAGGCTCTATGATATGTTCCTTTTGAGATACTAAAAAATATGGGAGGTAAACCCTACAAATTTAATATGCCCCCATACATGCATTTACTTAGTGGTGAATGTGGAAAATTTGAAACTCTAGGAGACTTCCATGTTGGATCAGGGAGAGGAGTACGTCCTACCTTCAATAGAGTATTTAGCTCCATATGCTCAGGAAGTGTTGTGTAGGTAAATCCCCTCTGCAGACAGAGGCGATCCCACTAGCCTAAATGGGGTCTAGCAACAATCAAACAACGCTAACACACAGGTTCCTAATTGCAAATTAAAGACCGATGATGAGGGCCTACTCGAATCCAAACGCTAGTATTTGTAGAAGAGTCGTCGCTCCCATTCTTTCGCTCCAGCTGGTCACAATCCCCACGATCCTCGTGAACGGACACCTGCACATGCAAAGAACAACACAAATACAAGCATAAAATCCAAGAAATGCAACTATATATCATTTAGAAAGGATATAACTCAAACATCATTATAAAGACAATAAGATTGGAACCATAATGATAGTCGTCTATTATTATTGATAAACAAAGAAGAGTACAACCAAGTTCTGACGTCAAATCCTCCTTTGGCTGGGTGATCAGAAACACATGCCTTGCAAAGCTTGTTTGGAATGGGGAACAAGCCTCTCTCTCCTTGATTACTTGGACAAGGATCTCCTCATTAAAGATATAGCCTTATAGGGATGAACAAGGCCTCTTGTAGCATGAGCTTAGCAATTCTCGAATTTTTGGACTTAGAATTTGGAGCTTGGAGAGTAGAATCACTAACTAGCTTGTCAAAGACAAAAGGACAAGCTTATATAGAGAGAGGAGAAGGAGATAGGATCATCCACAAGATTCATGGGATTGTCCTTATCATTAGGAAGCTTCCATGAGAGGTGGAGAACTACTTCCCTTCTATGGAGATTCGAAGCCCAACTGAACTAACTCAAACTGGAACAGTTCATGAATAGGTTAGGAAGAACCTTCGCAAGTTGGTTTGTTAAAAAATTTACCCAACTGGGTTGGCGCGAGTGCGACTCTGAGACAGAGCACAAGCTGGCACGCCCTCTTTGGAGGATTTCCCCCATTGGCGCGAGTGATACACTGTGGAACAATGTCAATGGAAAAAGGGCTATTTTTATGGGTATTTTGCAGAAGGTGTCTTCAGGGCATATGAAGTACATACTCAAGGGGATACAATGCAAGTGTTTTTAGGTTATGTCACTTCTCACAGGTCCCGGAATAAGTCCTCCAATGTGCGGGAGAAGGGGTAACAAGGACAGTGGCAAATTACTGCGTAACAGATGCCCCTTAAAGCATGAGGCCCAAGAGAGAGAGGGGTGAAATGCTTTACAAGAACATGGAAAACTAAAAACACGGCCGCCAGAGAACCTGCATGAAGAAGTACAACTGATATCTCAAGTACATGATGTATGTGGAATGGGCGCAACCATCCATAACAGAGTACATAAAAATCTGGATCCAAGGTATGGACGCAGCCATCCAGCGAGGACCGATGAATAGACTCAGGCATGGTCACAGCCATCCAATAAATGAGTCATTTAATGATCATAATAATCCACAAAATCACAACCTGGATCTCAACAGACAAAATCCAGGGTCTTGCTCTCCACCTCGACTCGAACAAAGTACAAGTTCAAGCATGCGAATATAGGAGTCAAATTTGAACATGCAGGAACATCGTCTGATTACCAGTCAATAATGAAAATTGTTAACAGACGCAAAAGGTACCACCAATAATGACAATGGTCCTCAAGGTACTATAGGTACAATCTATGGCATGTGAATCAGTGAGCTGGTGTTGAACACCCGTAGAATCATTCGATCGGAGGCCAATGATGAAAACCTCGCGTCGAACACGAAGAACCTACCATTGAGGCATGCAAGCTCCAAGGCACCTGAAGGGAGTCTCTGAGTCAACTTCCTGGATAATGAGCTGAAGTCGACAGGAAGTGACCTTGATTGAAGGTGGGCCATAATGTTTCCCACATCATCGACACGAGACAGAGAAGGATAAAATGTTTTGTGTGAGGTATCAGAGGGAGGTTGAGTATTCTACAGAGGTCAACTTCTCTTGAACATATCGGCGGCACAACAGTGGACTTGGCAGTATTTGACATCAAATGATCAGGGGTCATGGTGACACGGCAATGATCAGATGAGAGGTCAAACAGGATAACCCAAACCAATGGAGGCAAGTGTAAAAACAAGATGAGATGTCCCCACCCAGACACGAATGCAGACAAGTGCCATGTTCAAGAGTGACATACTGCCGACACGACGATAATTGTGGTTCCTTTTTCCCCACCATTTCTGGTGAGTACCCTAGTTATTTTTGGGTGACAAGCTTGACAGGAATAGCATATGCTTGGGAGGCATCATTTCGACGAAATCCGATGTCATTAAGTTTTAACGAGTCTGACAAAGATTGAACTCGACGCCTTTTCATGTTTAGAGAGTCTGAAAAGACAACAGAAAAGTAAACTCCAGGGGTGTCCTTTTTCGTAAAGTTGTGTCTCTCGAGCCCAAAAAAGTATAAAACAATGCTCGAAAGAACCGCCCGATCATTACGACCGAGGAGTACTTTTCATAATTAGTGATTTCGATCTGAAAAAGTAAAAAAGCGATCGAAACCACATCGTTTCGTAACCATTAACGAACCTGAAACGACAAGGGTCCGATGATCTTTTCGTCTTTACAGGGTCGGAAAAGGGTTTAAAGATGACCGCCTCTCATTTACATTTAACGAGTCGAGAGGAATAACTCAGCAATCTTTTCATATTTAGACGGTCAGAAAAGAGCTGAAAGAAGACCTCCATTTTTATTCTCTTTAACGAGTCAAAAAAGGAAAAAATACCCGGCAATCTTTTCATGTTTTATGAGTCAGAAAAGAGCTTAAAGGTGACTCATCCTAGAGGAACGAGTGGTATAAAGGGTAGCAACTGGTTCCGGCAATGGTGGAACTGCTCAAAACATGTGATGGTCAAGAGGCTAGCTAACAAAACCACTCTTAACTGCGGTCGCTCAGGAAAGGGAAAAAAGCAAGTGAAAGCATATGATCGGCCAAAGAGATGGTGGTGATGGGATGAAACAACCAAGGCTCATCTATCATAATTTAGCAGATAAAGACAGCAATCACGATATGTAAATCTGGTATGGGTTCATTTTTACACAAGCTTGAACCATAGAGAACTCTGCTTGGACTCCGTTTCATGTTTACACAAGCTTGAAATGAAAAAAACTATGCTTGTTATAAGTTCGCATGCCCCCAGCATAATGACACAAAATGAGGTACATGCCCCCCAAGCTTCATTGCATTCAACAAAGTGGATGGAATGAAGGTTCACTTGCGAGATCTTGGAAAGACTCGACTCGTATTTTACAAGATCTTAATCAAAAGACTCGATTTAGAAAGGGAGTTGTTTCATTTTTTAATGAGGTTGACACAGAATCAAGAACTATCCTCATAACCCTTGTTTCATTTTTTTAACGAGCTTGACACAATACAAGGAACTGTGCTCCAATAGACCTAGTTTCATTTTTTAAGGAGCTTGACATAGGAAAACGAACCATGCTCCGACAAACTTCATCAGAATGAACAAGAAGTCGAAGCTTCCAAGAGTGCCACTCCCGGTGGAAGGATCACATCTTGGAAGTCAGGACCCAATGCTCCCAGGACACTATGCACGACGACAGCATCACTAGATACAGGCACGGGATAAGTAGCCACGTAGTTGACCTACGGCGGGGCAGATGCAACTGGTGGATAAAAACCAGGAGGGGATGACAATTGCGCAGGAGGCACTGGAGGACTAAAGAATGATAATTGATCTATAGTCATGATCCTTCCATCGTGTGGAAAGCAAACCACACGGAAAAGTGAAGAGATAAGGGTCCCCATGGCATAAACATAGTCACGGCCAAGAAGAAGACTGAAATCTAAAGGACCTTGGGTAACCAGTATGTCTATATAGATGGTTTTGCCTCCCAAAGTAATAGGGAACTGTGGGAGGATCCCCAACGGTTGACTAGTCCCTCCGTCAAACACTAACAGATTCTGTGCAACCGACACAAGCTATGGGGAGCCCAAAGCTTTCCAAGTAGAGGAAGGCATAAGACTGACAGATGCACCCTCATCTAAGACAGTGCCAGGTACTACCTTATCACAGGCACGTACTATAATCTGGAAAGGCACATGGGATGGAAGGCGGAAGGCAGTCAAATGACTCCAATCGAAGGAAATGACGGAACTACTTGGTGGGGGAATCGTATGATTTCCCCCTGCTCTGAAGAAGGACTCTCGGGATCAGCTAGGATAAGAGAGTCGTTTTCGGACTCAAGAGAATCTGACGAGACAAGAAGAACATGAGCATGACACTCTTCCGAAACAGAGTGATCGACAGGTGGTGAACCCGAATCGACATTCTTTCTGACCAATGGTTGGTCTGGAACAGGCTTAGCACAGCCAGGTTCAGAAAGAGGAGGATGGACAAGAGAAGGATCGAAATCAATCTCTTTGTCGACAGGGGGAGGATCTGAAGAGAGCCTCTGATAACCAACAGGATGCTCAGGTGAAGAAGCTGTAAGACTTTCTAAAACAGCGGAAGCTTTATCCATGAGCGGACAGAGGTGAAGGAGATGATTGCCTTCACATAGCCTACAGGGGAATCGAATCTTCCCGTTCTTCTTACCATTTCCAGTTGGCAGGGTAGCATCGCCATGAGCTTTAGAGGATGATGGGAGGTAGGCTGGATCGCAAGACCATACTTCTAAGACCTTAGGAAGGCCAGGACAATCACAGAGAATATGGTCTCCCTTGCACAATTTACAAGGAAACTTAACCTTCCGCGGAGGAGCAGAAGGAGTTCCGACCTGAGCTATACTCGGGGCAACAGCTGCACTTTTAGCCTCTCACTTGGGTGACTTCTTCTTCTTCGTCTTCTTCTTCTTCTTCTTAGCCACCTGGTTACTTGAATCTAGACTTTCACCAGGCGAAGTAGAAGATGGGGACGTAGAAACAGGCGAAGAAGGGGAGAGGTCCACCTTGGAATCAACATGATGTTGTTTGGGTGGAGGAACGGATTGACCAGTAATTGAGACACTAGGGATCACAGAGGTTGAGAACAACCAAACAGGCAACCCAACAGCCAACCCAGGAAGGGACAATGTTGCCATGTAAGGAGCACCAACATTCCCAAAAGGAGGAAAATGACCAGGATTCCCGTCAGAGGGGATTCCTAGGTTGGTGAACTCTAGAAAAGTTGCCATCAAAAATGGAAAATCACACACGGGGCTGAAAAAAGTCATGACACACAATCAAATGATCAACAAACAAAATCTAACAGGGCGTGTGATCGCGGGCGAATAAATTTTAAGACGCGAGGACATAACTTGACCTTTTCATCTTTAAAGAGTCGAGAAAAGGACAAAAAGATGACTCTAGTCGCCTTCGAATGTTTAGTGAGCCCAAAGTGACAAATGCTCAAATGAGCCTTTTCTTTTAGAGAGTCCGAAAAGGATCAAAAAGTGACTACTCTGGAGAACTAGGCAAGGGTTTTACCAGACAATCCGTAAAACTGCATATACACCTTAGCAATCATATGAAAACCAAGGACTTTCCGTACGGCAGTCAATCTTCCCGAATGTTGTGTTCAGTGCGTTACGGGCTATAAGGTGGCAGACACAGCTTCCTGTGGATTAAAGATGATAACCTAGTGGAGTCTCCCCATATACTCGACGGTACATGGGAGCACAAGTCCGTACTAGATCACAGTTGAGTCACAAAAGGAGGAATCACCCAACCTTGAGTGGAAACAAAAGTGACTAGGTTTAACGATGTCGGAGCACATCTCTAGCCTATACCTCTAGAATGTGAGCGTTATGTTCCAATGCGTTGTTAGATTCATTCGGTTTATTTTAAAGTTGATCTTGTGTTAGGTTTCAGTTTTCAGGTCCTACCATATGTAATCTCTCAAAATTCCCTAAATGCAATCTATATGCCAAAACATGTCATTTCGTTCGATGAATGCTAGTTACGAGAGAGTTTAAGAGCTTTCACGCAAACGAAACGATCACAAAACAACAAAGAACTTCCCTAATGCAGCTAACGTAAATTAACAAACTTTTCTTTAAGATCACTAATCACTAATCAAAATGAAAAGTTCTAATTTTCATTAACTAATTCAAAGCAAAAGAGATTTTTTCTTTTTGATGATGGCAAAATGCACTAAACAACTTTGAGAAATAATACAAACAAATACTATTCAATACAAGCACATTCAGTTCCTCAAATCACAAATCAAACTTCCAAAGAACAAGAAAGATCCCAAAGACAACAATGAGCTGTGTGATCTAGGCTCAAAGTGAGACGAAGCGGAATTCAAGTGAAGACAAAGCAAGTCACCCAAATAACGCAACAAAATGATTCACAACTACCAAACAAGTGTAAGGGAGAAAATAAAGAGTCGACTGGACCACAAAAAGATCAAAACACCTGAGGAAGGCTCGACACACAAAGCCACTAGATGCCCTAGGGCTAGAAATGCGAAATCGATAGAAAAAAGCAAACACCCAAAGGGTAATGATCAAAGCCAGTCAAATCACACTCCAACACACTCAAGTAGTCTGAAAAAGGTACCTAGGACAAAACCCAAGCTCAAAAAGTTCACAGCCAAGCAAACTTCAAAAGTTTCCAGGCCTGGCGCGACTGTCAGGCTGCAACAGGCGCCTTTCAGGGATTGGCGCGGGTTTTAAATGTGCAACTTGCGCCAACTGGCGCGACTATAACGCTATAAACTAGCACCAGCCGAGTTTTCTATGGAAAAATAAAAACAAAAGAGCCAAGGCCAAATCAACAATACCTAGGTACACCAAGAGGCAAGAAACAACACAGGGATTCAACCCAAAAAGCTAATCAAGCAGGAGAAACCAAGAAATAACCAAGAAACAAGGAAAGTTCGAAGCCGTTCAGTTCATAGACCCAACCAGAGATGGACTGAAGTGGCATTGATCTACTTTGCTAATGCGGAGCAATAACGTTTCGAAGGCTATCTGGCCGTACTTCAGGCTCCGTCTAAAGTTTACAAATCAAACAACAAGACAAAACAAGCAACAAGGAAAAAAGCCAACTCCCAGCGGAGTCGCCAAATTGTTGTGTAGGTAAATCCCCTCTGCGGACAGAGGCGATCCCACTAGCCTAAATGGGGTCTAGCAATAATCAAACAATGCTAACACACAGGTTCCTAACTGCAAATTAAAGACCGATGATGAGGGCCTACCTCGAATCCAACGCTAGTATTTGTAGAAGAGCCGTCACTCCCATTCTTTTGCTCCAGCTGGTCACAATCCCCATGATCCTCGTGAACGGACATCTGCACATGCAAAGAACAACATAAATACAAGCATAAAATCCAATAAATGAAACTATATATCAGTCAGAAAGGATATAATTCAAACATCATTATAAAGACAATAAGAGTGGAACCATAATGATAGTCGTCTATTATTATTGATAAACAAAGAAGAATACAACCAAGTTTTGACGTCAAATCCTCCTTTGGCTGGGTGATTAGCAACACATGCCTTGCAAAGCTTGTTGGGAATGGGGAACAAGCCTCTCTCTCCTTGGTTACTCAGACAAGGATCTCCTCATTAAAGATATAGCCTTATAGGGATGAACAAGGCCTCTTGTAGCATGAGCTTAGCAATTCTCAGATTTTGGGACTTAGAATTTGGAGCTTGGAGAGTAGAATCACTAACTAGCTTGTCAAAGGCAAAAGGACAAGCTTATATAGAGAGAGGAGAAGGAGATAGGATCATCCACAAGATTCATGGGATTGTCCTTATCATTAGGAAGCTTCCATGAGAGGTGGAAAACTACTTCCCTTCTATGGAGATTCGAAGCCCAACTGAACTAACTCAAACTGGAATCTGTTCATGAATAGGTTAGGAAGAACCTTCGCAAGTTGGTTTGTTAAAAACTTTACCCAACTGGGTTGGCGCGAGTGTGACTCTGAGACAGAGCACCAGCTAGCGCGCCCTCTTTGGAGGATTTCCCCCATTGGCGCGAGTGATACACTGTGGAACAGCGCCAATGGAAAAAGGGCTATTTTTATGGGTATTTTTGTTAGAAGGTGTCTCAGGGCATATGAAGTACATACTCAAGGGGATACAATGCAAGTGTTTTCAGGTTATGTCACTTCTCACAGGTCCCGGAATAAGTCCTCCAATGTGCGGGAGAAGGGGTAACAGGGACGGTGACAAATTACTGTGTAACAGGAAGAGTTGATAAAGGATATATTTTTTCAAAGGAGGTATAAAACTAAAAGACAAGGGTAGTATGATCATTGGTAGTTTGGGTTGAAAGGACAACTTTTAGCAAAGCAAAATAGTACCATGAGGAGAAAGTACAGGAAAAATTTTCTTGCCTCATTCAGTAAAAGATTTTAGGGACCAAAATCCTACCAAAATGGGGAGATATGATTCATATTGGATCATTATATTATTTTTCACTCATCTTGATGCCTTTATAAAGGAAAATTTGAAGGAATTAGCTTACAGGGCCATTATTACCAGCAAGCCCTAGTTTCGTGAATTTGGGTTTGGAACCTTTTGGAGGTAGTTTGAGGAATTAACTTTATTTTTTGGGTTCTTTTGTGGTATTCAACAACCAACCATTTAGTAATAATAGTAGTTAACATTACATTAACTAAATGGGGACCCTTTAAAAATTTTATTCAAAAAACAAAACTTCGCATTAGTCATTTCTTTTATTTTTTGAATAAAGCAAAATAACAATCAAGGCCTTTTTGGGAACTACTAAAAACTCATGTTTTCATATATAGCACGTCTAAAAAACCCACTAAAGGAGCTTTCTAAAAACCTCCAAAATCAAGCAAAGCATTTAAATAAGGGCTCCATGGTCTAAATTATCATAAAATCTGACAAAAACAGAAGTCCTTAAACTTTTTTAGGCTTAAGTCTCGCATCGCATAACACGACCCATAAAGAGTTCTCTCTTAAATATGATATAGTAAGGTTTGCGAGCTGCGAAATCGTGATGGCGCTTTGGCTTTTATCACATCACATTTTGGGTATTCAAGAAGACATTTTGCACTTACCATAAGCTGATATTGCGATTTGCGATTTGCGCCCGAACCCACACCGTAGAGTATTAAAAGCAAATATTTTGAGACCGTCAAATCTATTGCCTAAGATCATCCTAGTAAGTAACCATACATGAAACAACTAATGGATAGCTCACATCTCGCATCTCGCAGACACGCAGCAAGAGGTAAGAATGCTAAAAAGGCACACCTTGCGATATTGCTTCGCAAATCGCACAATCGCTATCATCGCAGTATAATGGCTTGCTACCCTAAAAAAACTTTCATCCCGTTTTTTGACATAAACATTTATGAGCAATAAAGCTAAGGGATAACGAATCATTAGTGGTCAGCAGCGGGAAATAACTGCATTTATGTGTGAAAAGCCATTTTAGCTTGATACGATATCTTGTTATGTGGGTTCAAATAATGCTTCTTTTACCACCTTTACAAGCTATCTACATTATTTCATTTTTACGTTCATCTTTGTGTCTAATAACTTTTGCTCTTCATTTCAGGAAAAACCCGAAGAGCAGAGCATTGAGAAGAATGGGGAAGAAAGGCAAGGTTGTAGCCTTTGAGAAGACAGAAATGACTCCCCCGTTCACAGACACCACATGCAGCAAAGAGGGAGGAACCTCTACATGGGAAACTATGTACAACATACTAGAGGAGGAACAGCCAAGGATTATCTAAACAAATGTTACAGTTGATGGCCAAGATTCCTCAAACGCTTCCATGCTAGAGATAGCTTGCTCGTTTTTGCACTGCGTAGCTACTCGGTCGAAGATAATCCCTTATACTGATATGGTATAATGGGTTATCGATGACGCAGATATTTCAGACAAACAGTTCAGGACGAGAAGCCAAGGGGCCATCGGATCTTTTACCCCAGACAATTTACGGCTTATGTACCACCTGCCAGAGCACAGGTCATCTATAGCAGGCAGTTCGTAGAAAAGTTTGTTAAAGAGAACATCGACCCAACGGATTGCACCCGTGCTTGGTCGAATAATGAAGAGAAGATCAGGAAAGACAAAAATGGTATGTACACTACTGCATCTATTTGTCCCCCTTATATTTTTTATGCAGGTATGTTATGTTGATTGTTTGGTAGACCTGATAGTACCACATTCTCCTCGGATTGGTTTCCATTAATAGAAGCAGTCGTTAACGCAACTATCATGAATTGGGCTCAAATCTTGTCAGATAATTTAGCAAAACAATTATCGAGTATAGAAGGAGAAGAAGCATTGCTTCGAGGGTTTACCCTCCATTTTTTATGAGAGCATATGTTATGGACGCTATTTTTTTTAGTTCAAATTTCCCCATCATGGGATGGAAATGGACTATTCATAATCCACTTCCCATTCATGTGTACACAAGGTCGTGTGGGAATCCAATTTTCAACCACATTTTTTCAAGATTTTCCATGGAGTTATGCTCCATATTTACAAGTGGCTAAATAATCAAGACGCCCCCAGATTTTCCCAAGAAGCTGAAGTTGACATACTCCTAGTGGCCAAATGGTTTAGGGAGGAGACATTTACATATATCAAAGCTTTTGGCAGCATCACCTCCCCCCACATCCTCCCATACTATGTTCCAGATCAATTGATGGTTAGGGAAATAGCCTACCAGACAGCTACTGAGGGAGGAATGAGCCATACAATGAAAGAGTCAAAGAATGCCATTTGGCCTGCATTCCCTATACAGTGTGTAGCATTTTCACTACACGACCTAGGACATGTGTTCAAAGAAGCAGAGAACATGCTATCTCTGCAATTAACCAAATTTCTTGGATGGTAGTATGACCCATTTGGAGCAAAGTCCAAAGAAAACTCCAAAGAAAACTCCAAATCTGATTCTGGAGCAAAGTCACAAGAAAAATATATCGAAGAATCGCGACATTCATCACAGAACGGCAAAAGCAAGAGCATCGAGGATACAGCCCAATCTACACAAAAGATAGTTGAACAAACTTCAGCTAGCAAGCAGGTTGAAATCCCTACTACCTCTGCACAACCAATAAAACCCACGATAATTGATTTAGAGGAAGAGTGGGATAATTTTAATAAAAGTCTTAATATAGAGGAACAAGTGCCAGAGGTACGAATGCTACAGCATAAGACAGCTCTGGAAATTACAGTGGAAGAAACTACAAAAGAACCAGAAGTAGAGCATACCCATGTTACCCCCACCTCTGAGATAATTCTGAAAATTGAAGAAATACCCCCTCTGGATGTATTCTATAGCCCACAACATAAGGTCGTGGTGAAAATGCAAAGAAAGAAAAGAAAATTGGACTCTATAGCTATTACTACCCCCAAAAATGAAATAATGGATGTTCTATGGAAGGACTCGCTAGTTGATCCATCCGCCAACTTAACTAGACTGTCGTAGTTTGCAGGCGCTTATGATACAGTGACCATAGACAAAGCAAAAGAATTCAAAAAGTTTCTTAGAGAAAAGGAAAATAAAATGAGCAACAGCTACAGCAAGTCAAATCTGACCAACAAGCAGAGATACAGTTGGCCAAGATTCAACGGGAATTTGAAAAGTTGCAAATAGAACATCGAATCAGTTTAGCCGAGAAGGAAGCACAGGTGCAAGTGATAACTGATCTTCATAAAGATGATCCAAGAGTCGATCAATTTATCACCGAAGCACACTCACTTAATTCTCAGTTGACACATCAGAAAGAATTATTGTGCCAGAATATTTCACAATGGAAATCTTATTACGAAACAAGTGATAAACTGAAAAGTCAAGTCATAGAAATATGACTTGAACATGATGAGATCTTTAAAAATGTCTCTGATCACATTACTTGGAAAAATATAGAGGAGGGGAGAAAAGCTGACCTGCCCAAACTAGAAGAATCACATAAGGAAAGTATGTTTGCAAGCTGGGATTCTCAGCTAAAAGAAGCAGAAAAGGCAACAGCGGATGCAGCAGCAGCAACAAACATTATCATAGAAAATATAAATGAGAATTTACATGGTGCCAATCCAGTAGCAAATTCCATTCTAGGGTTCCTTCCAGATGCAAAATAGCTTGAACAACAATGGAAACAAGCAGTGGAAGACAAAGCGGAAGTGATAAGGCAAATGATCATGCTAGACTGGGAGGCATATTGGCAACATTTGGTCAAGCCTCACAGCCAATGGATGACCCTGCGATGCCTAACCACCTCTGCTGAGAAAATGGCACCAGCACTAACCAATGCCGTATTCGATGGACAGTTGAAAGCTAAAGTCGGCCGGCCTACATAGCTGAAGCCTATGGTGGATATCTACGACCTGAAGGATCGAATGCAGCATAGTTAGTCACCTTGTTTACTTTAATTTTGATTTTATTTTTGCATAAATTGAGGCAGGTCGTTTAAACCTCCTCATCTATTTTTGTAATAATCTATTTTTATCATTATAGTTTTAGTATTTAAACCCCTCTCATGCATTTAGAGAGGGGTCCAGAAATTTTATCAGAAACATTCTTCAGAACATGCACTTATGTCCCTCTGAGGAATTTTGGTGGAATTAATGGAACAGGATTTATTTTCTACTTGATTTAACATCTTCTATTGAAATTGCACTTATGTACTCTTAGATGATGTTGGGTGACTTGAAAGTAGATCAATATTGTTGGAGCATATGAGTAGGACGTATTATAAATCATTCTTTTATCTCTTAATTCTTTTTACTTATGGGTCAAGCAATAACGTATCTTCAAGTTGTTTATGTATGAAAATTTGAATTGTTGATTGCCATTATTGCACTTTTGTATGATGATGATCTATAGTTTATGTTGATTACATGAATTATTCTTATGCGATATATCTCTCACAATCGTTTCGGTTAACTTTTTATACGAAATGATTATTGTTAAATAGATTCACTTCTCATCGTAATTGAATTATCTTTAGATATCATTTTGGGATTCAACTACGTTAAGTAAGTCATTCAAACGTATGACCATTTCCATGAGAGGTAGTCGTAACTGACTAATTTCTCATGATTTTTGAATAGTTCACTTAGCACTCATTGCATCGGGTGATGCTCACAGGGGTGAAGAAGTGGGATTGAAACTAGTGAAATGTGGAGAACGAATCACATAGCATCAATCATCACTTCCGGGGCTTGCACCCGGTAACCAGGACTTCCCAGGAGGTCACCCATCCCAGAACTCCTCTGGCTCAAGCGCGCTTAACTGTGGAGTTTTTCCCACAATCAAGCCCACTTAGCTTGCTACCCCATTTGCAAAACCTTAGCAAGTATTGTGCCTCATGAACCATTCAAGTAGAGATCCCTTGACTCTTTTTGAATTTAAGTATGGGGGATTACGCAGTGCATTTTATTAAATATCATTTTTGGGATTCAACTGCGTTAAGTAAGTCATTCAAACGTATGACCATTTCCATGAGAGGTAGTCGTAACTGACTAATTTCTCATGATTTTTGAATAGTTCACTTAGCACTCATTGCATCGGGTGATGCTCACAGGGGTGAAGAAGTGGGATTGAAACTAGTGAAATGTGGAGAACGGATCACAAAGCATCAATCATCACTTCCGAGGCTTGCACCCGGTAACCAGGACTTCCCAGGAGGTCACCCATCCCAGATCTCCTCTGGCTCAAGCGCGCTTAACTGTGGAGTTTTTCCACAATCAAGCCCACTTAGCTTGAATGACTTACTTAACGCAGTTGAATCCCAAAAATGATATCTAATATAATGCACTGCGTAATCCCCCATACTTAAAATCTTGAATCATTCTATAGCTATGTTGATAACCTGGACAATATTGAAGATGATGTGTGGATGAGAGTCTTTATCCAAAGCCTAGATCCAGAGGCTAGAAAATGGTTCATAGAACTGACCCCAAGATCTATAGTTGATATTGAGGCTTTAGATGATGCATTCCTAAATAATTGGGGGTATAAGAAGGATCTACTCTACTACCACACCAAGTTTGGCAACTTAAAGAGGGAAAATGTTAAGTTGCTTTCTGATTTTAATAACAGGTTTAACCACATGTACAACAATATACCAGCTAAAGTAAAACCCACCACTACCTCTGCTAAACTCACCTATGTCAGTGCTTTTGATTTGACTTCGGTCTACTATACGAGCAAATATGTTATATACATGAGTCGCTATTTATTCACATACAGTAATTTCCATAAATGGTCAACTAGGAAAAGATTTTGATATATTGGGAAAAGTTTTTGACGGCAATTTTCCTAATTTCTAGGTTTATTAGGGACTCTATCTATTTTCTGATGGCACATTCGAAACGAGGGCGATGCTGTTAAGCGGACTGTCTTGTCTGTTGGCAAGTTTGACATGGGTGCTCGTCGGGTTCAAATCCAATGGAATCCTGGGTGCTCGTGGCTTGAAGGTAGCGTGTAGCCTGGTGAGAATATTTCGCGGGGCGGGGAACATGGTATAAGATTACACCCAGGAATTAGGCAACGAAGGGGCAATATAAGGTAGAGGGAGTGGAAGTGACAATGTAGAGAAGTCGGCAACTGTCAGAAAAGTAGGCAAGAGCAGAGAGAAACCCTATGCAGAAGGAATAGAAGTAGAAGGTCGACATGCCTATTAGCCTCTTCTGGAGAGACCCACGGGCTTCGTCGCCAAAAAAAGGGACGATAAACCTACGCCACTCCATGTTATTCCCATCAATAGACGGAGTATCAAATAAACCCAAAAATTTGCCGTAAAGAACCTGAGGATGGCGTTGCCGCGCAAGCCAACCTCAGCAAATCATGATAGTGATTCATTCGAGATCTTATGAAGCGAGCCCTTTCAATTTAAAGGAGATCAGTAACTGGATATCCATAATACAGGTGGGTTTACATTTAAAAGAGATCCATAATATAGGTGGGTTTAGATTTAAAGGAAATCCATAAATTTCGTCAGGGCAGATGGATTCATTGAAATCAGCAAGAATCATATTAAACCTCCACAAATTAAAGAAATATTAATTAAATAACTAAATAACAAGACCATATTAATTCCTAAAAAGAGAGGCGGATGGATTAAGCTAACAATAAGAATAACACATAATATTATTAAATGACTAAAAGGCCAAAGTAAATCTTTTATTAATCCAGAAATGAATTAGTTCAAACCAGAGCAAAAAATGAATTAATTGAAACCAACAGATACAAGGAGCTGTGGCAAAACTACTGACATCAACGAAGGAGAAGCTACATCGATACATACATGTAACTCGATTTCATTTTCTGAAGCCACCCAGTGGCAAAACTACTGACATCGAGGAAGGAGAAGCTACATCGATACATACATCTAACTCGATTTCATTTTCTGAAGCCACCCCGTGGCAAAACTACTGACATCAAGGAAGGAGAAGCTACATCGATACATAGCTGTAACTCGATTTCATTTTCTGAAGTCACTGGCATTTCCTTACTTCTTTCCACTGAGTTCTCACAACATATGATTATCTCATAAATTGAAACGGCAAAAAGAGATGTGATCATCAACCATTAAACTTTTCCACCTGACGATATGGTTGCAAGTTGCCTCCGATCAAAATTACTGAACTATTTCTTAAGAAATCAAGGCCTTCTCAGAAAATCAAAGGGAAAAAAGAGAAGTGATCATTAACTTTCCTCCGATCTGCTCCACGAGAAGTCGACATAGAAGTAGGCTATCTACACTAACAGACAATCAGACAAGCATGCCAAACAAAAGAGAGATGGAGGAAGATGTAAGAGTTGATATATATATTCTTCCGCATCCTTTCAACCGATATTGGATTACTCACATCTAAAACTAAATAGCAATGCTTAACTTCTTGGATGCTTTTCTGTAACAGATAGGTTGCATGCTTTTCTGCAACGGATAGGATCAATGCGACGATTAACTTTATTCATGCTTTTTTTACCAGTTAGTCAAATGTTTTATTGCTTTTCTAAATGTGTCAATTTGTGAGTTATAGATTTTCACGTTTTTCTCTAAAAAAAAATTTGATTTTAATGATTTTTTATTCTCATGCTTTCCAAATTTGTTTTCTAATGTGTCAATTTGTTAGTTAGTTATAGATTTTCATGTTTTTCTAAATTTGTTTTTGATTTTAATGATTTTTTATTCTCATGTTTTCTAAATTTGTTTTGAATTCAATGATCTTTTAATTCTTGCTTTAAAAAAACATATAATTTATCACTAATTTATTCATATCTTTTTTAAATTTAATTATATCATTTTATATTATTGTCCTTATTTTTTTAATTTAATTGGGTACTAAATTACAAATTAGTAATTTTATTTTTAGGCATTTAATTTAATTTATTGAGCTTTTCTTTGAGAACAAATATGATACAATATCTATTAACCTTGAATTTAGCTAATCATTTTTAAATGTAATTACATTTTCTCTTTTTTTAGTGTTTAGTTTTTTCAATATTTAGTACAATACTATATCTTACAAATTTTATTAGATATGATTATTTATTTATTTATTAAAATTGAATACATACACACGCGCGCACACACACACACACACACACACATATATATTTGTTTATATTTTGCTCAAAATCGTATAGTATTGAGTACATCTACATGTAACATGGAAAATTTAGTTTAAAATATATAGTGAGCTCCTATGTTGGAGTGTATCTTTTTGGTTTATTTTTTTAATTTATGATGTTTTAAAATTGTGAAATATATTTAACATCAT
>APFE030908174.1:33738-75886 GCA_000404065.3 Pinus taeda | reverse complement strand
AGTTCTAAAATTGCGACCTGTAGTAGCCCTCTGTGTCCTCTTTCCAATGCCACCAATCTGATCCAAATTGGATTCACCGAGGAAGAGTTATGCCAAATCTCCCATAGTGACCTGATTATAGACTAGTTTAGTAGAGTAAACTTGTACGACATGCCACATGTCACTATTTCGACCTTTGGCTCTGAAAAATATATACAAGAAACTACAGTCCGTCATCTTTCTTTACCTTCTTACGAAATTTCAATCTGATGCTCAGAGATAAAGTTATGATGATTTTCCCCAGGTCACCTGTTTGGAATGTAATTCAGGAGTCTACGAAAAGACCAACTTCCTCAGATCATATCTCCGGAAATATAGCACAAAACGTTCTGAAATTTGGATCCGAAATTCAACGCGATTTCTTCTCAAATGGTTTTTTTTTTTAGCTTTTGAAATGTCATAGAAAAATTTTTATAGCGAAAATGCCACAATGACCGATTTGGAGCAGCAAAACCCTAGAATCCAAAGCTCTGATACCAAATGTTATGAAACCAGCTCAAGAAAAATATTGAAAAGATAGATCAACTCCTTATAATTCAGCCTCTCCGAGGGGGCAACCTCCTTTACATTACATAAATGAACAATTCTTCGATGATACAAATGAAAATACCTCCTTTCTATATATAGGAGTCTAAGGGGTCATAACATAATCAGAGTCGACATAACAATAATAATGTAAGGGCACAATAATAACAATAGTGGCTTTCTATGGGGCACAATAGTAACAATATGGGCACTACATGGGTACATCAATATAATAAGTGGGTTGTACTAATAACAATAAGGGGTTACACTAGTAGTATAGGGGCCTAACATTAACACTGTTGATGTGAGTTGTTATGCAATGTCGAATGTGTCCAAGAATGGTGGAAGGTAGGGCCGAAGGCAGTCCACATTGAACACTAGGTGTAGACCAAGGAATGGTTGAATATTGAGCTCAAAGGCATTGTCCCCTACTTCCTTGGTTGTGGTGAATGGCCCATATTGGAGTGGGCAAAGCTTGCTATGGGGCCCAGCAAGGTGTTCCTTCTGCAAATGTAGCCAAACTTTATCACCCACCTGGAACTTAGCACCAGATTTTAATCATGCCACTACTTTTATTTAGCATTGGCTCTATTGGGTTAATCTATTAACACAAATTAACACAAGTATTTAATTATCAATCTGGGTTTGTAAAACTTGGAGGCAAGTCCACAGTATATGGATATCAAATGTAGCCAAGCTTAGAAGATAAAATTTGAAGAGTTAAGGAAGTACATATTACAAATATAAAACTATTTTGACAATTTCTAATTCACTTATGTAATATGTGAGGGATGAGGCTCCTAACTTAGGAAAACCATGTTGTCCTTCCTTGCAATACTACTTTCATGAAGGGAAATCTCAAAGCACTAATTAACAATGTTTATGATGCAGAAGAGGTAAAAGAAAAGGCTCCTAACTAAGGAGTACCATATTGTCCTTCTTCAAAATTCTATCTATCATAATCACCATTGCTTCAAACGAGAAATGCATAAATAACTTCAAATAAGAAAAGGAGAATGAAATTGGTTTTAGTTCAAGATCAAATAGAAGGTGGTTTTAACTTAAATTCTTGTGTGTCCCTTCATATGTAGATTAGAATTAAAACAATATCCATTCAACAATCATCACACATTAATTGAAATAAGCAAATCTGAAACAAAACAAGTAAACAAATCTAAAGCAACTAGTTCATGAATAATTAAGCTAGTTTAACAATGAAGTATACTTAGCTTGGAGTGGGGGCCCTCCACCTTTGCCTTGCACACATGAGGCTGCTATCCAATGCTAAAACTTCAAGCACTCATCCACACTAATTAACAACAAAATGAAAGTAGAACATGTTCTTCTAATTAATCTCCAATATTCAAATGTCTTAGCATGAATTTATATAAAAATTACATATCATAAGCCTTCAAAGTCTTGGCTTAAATAGAAGATCATGAAACAAACTGATATAAAGTCTCTCTAACAACTATATCTATTTATATCCATATATCCAAGTCAAATCCATTCAATCCATCACTAAAAATGTGGACAATCCCATGAAATCATAAAACTACCCTATTTCCTAGGGATTTTTTGGATGACTAGTCATGTTTGACTCACCTTGATCGGGCCTGATTTAGCTTGTTTTGCCCAAACCAATTGGAATTAGCTCAGTCCTAGTTTCCAAGATTTCCATTCATGTATCTAGGTTGATCCCAAGTGTCCTACAAATATGTCATCCCCATAGCCATTACAGGGATTCTGATTCTATCCAAAAATACTCTTAAAACCCATTTTTTGCAAAAATGTCTAAAAATTGAAAAACATAATTTATTTGCTTGAATATGCATAATAAGGTCAAAATACAGTGTATGTGGATGGTATATGGTGGAAAATGATGGAAATTAGGTGGATTTTAATAAGCAAAATTTGATTAAAAACGAGGGCCAACATCTCCACCTTGCTAACTCTCAAGCATGTCCTCATGCTTGCCTCTATCTCCTTGACCTTTTGCTTATATATGTTGACTGCATTGTTGATGTACCTGTGGCTCTGACCCTTGAAGATGAAGCTTTCTCTTGAGCTACCAAAACCACTTGAAAACATTGTGTATGAGCTTTGTTTTGGCATTTTGTGTAAATAAGAATGAAACTGGGGCCTTGTACTTGATTTTTTTAATGCCAATCTTAGACTTGGAACATTGATCTTGAACCTACGCTGCCACCAAACATATGTTAATTCTGAATTTGATTATGTTGCCCCAAATATGTTATGAAATCACCTCTGCTAATTTGAATTTTTAACTTATGCTGCCAACAAATATCTGTTTAGACTTGGATTACGCTTCCACCAACACGCTTGGGCTACAAAATCAATTAGATAATTGGAGTCTTCTGATTTGAAAACCATGTAATTATAATATGGACTTGGATTTTTCAATGACAACCTAGTTAAAACAAATCCCTGACCTTGATTCTTAATTGAACTCAAATACTCCACATAATCTAAAAAATGAGGGTTGAAAGAACCAGGAAAATATCCCAACTAAAAATGAATTTGAGAAAATTGTTTGCGTGGAGCCTAACTAGGCTTGTTCTAAAGAAAACCCATGTTTTTGTTTTTAAAATTTCATTCTAGTTTGCTTAGAAAAAACAATGAAAAATAATGGCTTCTTAGCAATTTTGAATTTTTTTTATAGAAGATATGGTGCCTGATTCATTACCTGTTACCTCCACTGGTTGTTGACTCAATTCCTTCTATCTTTGACTGAACAGGTGTTTGCTGCTTCTTGAGAAATCAAAATCTTGGAGGAAATCAACTTTTTTCCTTTACCAGCAATCCATCTCTAGCAATGAAATCAATTTTTTCTTTGCCACAACATTTTATCCCAACATTGAAATCGATTTTTTTCCTTCAATTTTTGTACTATGTTTATTTATTCATGCATATATCATGGAAAATGGCTTACCTGGTCTTTGAAAAAAATAAAATAAAATTATTCCTTTTTTGAAAACTTCTTCAATCTTCCTCTGTTTTGGTTTTAAAAGGGAGTCCTTTGCGCTTTAAAAAATTGATCTAGAAGAATTTCACTGTGTGAGAGATCAATAGAATAAAATATTAACACGATTCCATTGCTCAGAAACTCGTGTTTCAATTCTTGTCTTCTAAATTTCTGTTTTGAGAAAAAAGTGCCCACCATGTAAAATGATATAAACGTTGCGCTCATTGTGCTTAGAAAATGCTCATTGTGTATATAACATAATTCTTATATTGCCCACTATATATTAAAAGAATATTTTTGTGTTTAAATAACAGATTTGGACAATCGATGCATGAGGAATTTGAGTTTCGAAATGCCCGTTCCAGAAGAAAACTCTTTAGTTATCTCTAAGTGATAAACCATTTCCTTGTTTACACAATGTCATTTTTTTAATTATGACTCCACTTAGCACACTTGAAAATTTAATTACAACATAGCTATGAAGATTTGTTTACTGTTGGCGAAGTTTCAAGTCCATAACTGAAATTTACTACCTCATATGCTGACACATTTCTTTACAGTATCTACCCTTAAAATTCATTCAATTAATGATAGAAATCCGGAGATGATTTCTTATCTTCTTTCTCTGTAGATTTTATGGAATTTGTTGGGCACTAAGTAAAATTGGCACGAGGAAATCTTGGCCTATGTTAACACCACTGTTCCATGGCTACCTATTTATCCACGACCTTTGTTGTTTTGTTGGCTGCTTATTTTTCCATAGCCTAAGCAATTTTCCACTCAGTTTTCTTCAGAGGATGATTGGAAACAATAATAATTATTCGGAATATCTCTCAGTTCATGAATAACAATAAAAATCAGTTGCTTATATGTAAACATCAAATAACTCTCAGTTCATGAATTCATTGTACATCATTTTTTTGAAATCCTTCACTGTGCATCATATTTTTCATAAAAATGTGCTCATGGTGCATGGAAATCATGTTACACAATATATCGGTTGTTTCATGCATGGAGAGATTTTGTATTAATGAATAATTGAATCTCTGAGTGATCTTGTGATGAATTGCATTAATCTTGTGTTGACACAACAAAAATGCAATTAAGACTCTTGTTGAATCGTTGCCAAGGATTCGTTCTTCTCATAGGTGGCAGAATTATTTGAATGGATGCGCAGTTTAGACTTGGAGGTGGCAATGTTTTCCACTAATGACTGAGACCCAGTTTGTGACACCTCTTTAAAAGAATTTTGAGTTCATTTATCCTCTAAATTCATTCAAAACTCAGCAAAATCCGGAATTGATCCTTACCTGATTCTCTTGCACAATCCATGGGATTCAACTCAACGTTAAATATTATGTCTAACCACCTTATTTCTCCACAACTTCCACCTTTTATTTCTACGTCTCCTTGCTTAGATCTACCTTTTTCTTCTTAGAATTTCTCTCTGTGTTTTTTATGGCTCTAGGTACGCTGCCTTGCTTAGCTCTGCCTTTTTGTTCTTAGCATTTCTCTTTGTGTTTTTTTTATGGCTCCAACTTCTTTTCACACAGTGTACGGGGTTGCCAAATCGCTGTATCATATCATCCATGGCTGCCTTCATTAGTTCATATGCATGCCTTCATTATTTCATATGCCCACCTTTCCATTTGTTTTTATTTCATTATTTTCCATATATCGTAGGCATATATCATTTGTTTTATAATCATGCATTTTTTTATATATCACTCCTTATGTTATACAATATAGTTTGTCATTTCATTTTATCGCTTTAATTTGTTTTTAAAAATGACCATAGGGTAGGTCATTTAAAAAAAATCAAATTAGTATTATTATGACATTAACCTTTGTATAGTATGTATAGGTCAACCAGTTTTTTTTGAAGGGGAGAAACATTGAGTCCTTTATTTCTGATCAAAAGTGTTTATAAAATGTTTAGGATTATTGTAGTGGTATATGGAATGATGAATAGGAATGGGGTTAATGTAGGAAAGGGTAATGGATATGAATTTTGTAGGGATTATAATGAATGAAATATGATTATGATGGATAGAGTAATGAGTATAGGTATGGTAGGGTAATGAATAAAATGAGTGTAGGTATGGATATAAATGGATATAAATGAAGTTAGGATATAGGATGTAATAGAATGCATATCAGGCTAAATTAGTTTTAACAATTTCTAGAATTTTTTCAAAAATCAAAGGTTCTAAAAGCAATTTTTTTACACTTACTGTACTTGTTCTTCTACAATAGCTTGTTGTGAATGCTAACTAATGATGCCCTTTGCTGGTTCATTTTTGACTCGTGATGATAGTTCTTCAAGGATATTCTTTGATGGAATGTTGACACTAGTTTCTGCATCTAATATTTAAGTCCCTTTTATATTGTCTTTGTTCAGGTCCCTCGCTGATGAATGTGGATGCATGTTCTTTATTTAGGTCCCTAATTGATAAATGTGAATGCGGGTGCTTTATTTAGGTCCCTTATCAAACCATTGCTCAAACTATTTGCATAGTTTTATTACGAATCTTCCCGCTTGCGTATTCTAAGACTTATCCCCAAGTCTTGCTTATTCTGGAGGATGATTCCTGCAAACTCAATGGTAAAACAAAATAGAGAATTCATATTGGCCAGACAAGTTAGTTTTCTGATATGAATTCGAGTTTGTGTTGTGCCAGTTTCCTAGATTTTCACAACCAAACTCCTTTATTATTTTTGATCTTTTTCTATTTTTTATTTTCTGGATGGAGATGGGGTGTAATGGAGTAGGGAAGCATGAAAAGCTTATGAAAATAGGTTATATTGAAGTCATGATTTAGTAGTAAATGGATAGGTAATAAGTCTTGACTTCAATGTGCATAATCGTGAAGCTTAACATACAATATGGATGATGGATGAAATCATGAACAATATGGCTTATGAAAGGATTCTTTGGAAATTGATGTGACTTGACATGGTACAACACTTGACTTCTTCTTCTGATTATTAATTTCATGTCTTTTGCCTCGATCTCAATCATGTCGTAGAGTAATTGGTGTTGTTGGTCAATAACTAAATACAAGCTTTAAGAGTTTGAGTTTCATTGGATGAACTCAACATCAGGTGAATTTTCACTTCGCTTTGACTTGAACATTTGTATTCATATATTTATGTATGAATTTAAAATTGACTTTGAAAAATACTTCATCCATGGAGTTCACTCCTTCATTCTCCTTGTGACCTTTAAAAACATAGCACTTGCCTGAAATACAATATTAGATTATGGAGGAAGAGAGGTGTATATTCTCTCTTCTTCCAAGAAATATGTAAATCATTACAAGAATTTCTTAGGAAACAAGTCCAAATATGATATACAATGAAAATGCATTTGTACACCCTTTGAGGAATGGTCGCCAGCCTAGATGTCCTAGTGGTACTTTGTTCACAAAATATTTGTTTTATATCTAATTAGAGTGAGTCCAAAGTCAAGTTGAAGTGAATTCGTATGGATACCTCCAGTATAAATAGGTTTTCAAAATGATTTAAAACGATATGGTAAAAATTATAAGGAGTGCCATGTTTGATAGAGCTGCTTGTTCATTTTTAACTAGACCAACAGTCACTATTCTAATTGCAACATCGAAAATCAGATCAATGTGATTCCACTTGGAGATTAAATTAGATTCATTTTTGTCTTTCCCATAGAAACATATTTCAAAAATTCTTATGATTTATATAACAAAAGTGGTGATGAACAGACCTAGAAGGCATAGTTTTATATGTTGATTTGAAGACATGCAATCAGTAAATGTGGAATAAATTTTTCATTTCACCTCCAAATAGGATGATTCAAATTGTATATTAATCTAGACTTGAATATATATCTACCATATAAACAATTTTTGAGAAGAAGATGATTTCTTATGTCAAATATGCCAATGAACAGTCAAGACCTAGAATTGTCACCATGCAGATGTTTCGAGAAGCAGTTAGTATTTTAAGAATAACTTTTTCATATGATACCTGATTGTGGTAATTAGAATTGATTTGGAAACCAGATTCCAAAGGCTATATTCCTTGTGAATTTCAGGTAATAATGTTTCCATTAGACACTTAAAATATAGGTTGTACTAACTTTGTCCTCAACATTTCACTTGAGACCTAGTTTTGATTTTGATCACATTTTTATTTGTGATATAAATTGAACTTTTAAAAATGGATTTAAAAACTATATTTCAAGAGATAACTTGTTTGAAAACATGCTTTTAAAATTATCCTACATGTTTCCATTAAATCCTTCCAAACAAATATTGAACGATGATTTGAAGAAATATTCATGAGAGTTTGAAACAAAATTATTATGTAAGTCTTATTGTGAATTCATTCTACTTGTTTATTTATTCTATTCTATCCTATTCTATTTTAGAAAAATAATTCATTCTCTCAAGTATAAGAGAATTTCCAATGCATCCATTCTCGTAACAATATCATGAGTAAACTCACATCCAAATTTGAAAAACATACTTTATTGAATGTTTGGACATGGAAAATTATTTGATCATAAATATTTGGTGCTAAAGAATGTTGAAAAATGGAGTAGTGTTGTGACCTAATGACTAGTTGAAACCAAGTTTTAAGATGATCTTTGTTTGCTTGGCTCTCATTAATTGTCATAGCACAAAACGCTTCTTGTGGTACTTGTTCAAAATCTTGTATGCACAAGGGATCTTGTGATATACATGCTAGAAATTCTTCAATTTCTGTCTCTAATGTTTGATCTTCATTGCATATGATCCATGACTTATTCACCTCCTCACAAAGATAGCTAGAAGGAAGTTCTATATTCTCTTCCTGTGGGTCATCTTCATGGATGTTTTGTTGCTCTTCCATTCTTTGACATAAAGATTCATCCCTAGTGAGCATTCTAAATTGAGGACAAGCACTTGAGAATAGTTTTGTGGTGGCATACCCTCCTTCTCTAAATGATTTCTTTAACATCATTTTTTTAAATCTTGCCTTGCAAATGGATTTTGTAGTTATTATTTTCTATTTTATTTTTTTTGTTGGGGGTTTTGTTTTGGGAATCTACTTTTAGGATCTTTATTTCTAGGCATAAAGAAACATAACTAAGAGAAATGTATCTTAACTAAATTTTTTTAATCAAATTTTTAGTTTTTTTGTTTATCTTCTATTTGACTATGCTCATAATTGCCTCCCTAGAAACGGTGCTAAAATATTGGGATAATTTATTAACACAAATTAACACAAGTATTTAATTATCAATCCGGGTTTGTAAAACTTGGAGGCAAGTCCACAGTATATGGATATCAAATGTAGCCAAGATTAGAAGATAAAATTTGAAGAGTTAAGGAAGTACATATTACAAATATAAACCTATTTTAACAATTTCTAATTCAGTTATGTAATATGTGAGGGATGAGGCTCCTAACTTAGCAGAACTAGGTTGTCCTTCCCTACAATACTACTTTCACGAAGAGAAATCTCAAAGCACTAATTAACAATGGTTTATGATGTAGAAGATGTAAAAGAAGAGGCTCCTAACTAAGGAGGACCAGATTGTCCTTCTTCACAATTCTATTCTATCATAATCACCATTGCTTCAAACCATAAATGCATAAATAACTTCAAATAAGAAAAGGAGAATCAAATTTAGTTTTAGTTCAAGATCAAATAGAAGGAGAATTTAACTTAAATTTTTGTGTGTCTCTTCATATGCATATTAGAATTAAAGCAATATCCATTCAACAATCATCACACATTAATTCAAATAAGCAAATCTGAAACAAAACAAGTAAACAAATCTAAAGCAACTAGTTCATGAATAATTAAGCTAGTTTAACAATGAATTGTACTTATCTTGGAGTGGGGGCCCTCCACCCTTGCCTTGCACACTTGAGGCTACTGTCAAACGCTGAAACTTCAAACACTTATCCACACTAATGAATGGCAAAATGAAAGTAGAACAAGTTCTTCTAATTAATCTCCAATATTAAAATGTCTCAAAATAAAGTTATATAAAAATTACATATCATAAGCCTTCAAAGTCTTGGCTTAAATAGAAGATCATGAAACAAACTAATATAAATTCTCTCTAACAAATATATCTATTCATATCCATCTATCCAAGTCGAATCCATTCAATCCATCACTAAAATTATGGACAATCCCATGAAATCATAAAACTGCCCTATTTCCTAGGGATTTTTTGGATGACTAGTCATGTTTGACCAGCCTTGACCGGGGCTGATTTAGCTTGTTTTGACCGAACCAATTGGAATTAGTTCAGTCCTAGTTCCCAAGCTTTCCATTCATGTATCTATCTCTTGGAATTAGTTCAGTCCTAGTTCCCAAGCTTTCCATTCATGTATCTAGCTCGAGCCTAAGTGTCCTACAAATATGTCATCCACATCGCCATTACGGGAATTTTTTGTTTTCTCCAAAAATAGTCTTAAAACCCAATTCTTGCAAAAATATCTAAAAATTGAAAAACATAATTTATTTGCTTGAATATGCATAATGAGTTCAAAATAAGGTGTATGTGGTTGTTATATGGTGGAAATGATGGAAATTAGTTGGATTTTAATAAGAAAAATTTGCTAAAAAACGAGGGCCAAAAGGCTCTTTCCAATATGTCATGGACCTATTGGTGAATGTGTTTAATGTGCTCAATGAAGTTGTTTGACTTGTCAGATTCAGATTGGAAATCAGTTGAATCTTCTTAAGTAGATGCAAACGGTATGGCCACATCAATGGGACATAGTGGCTGGAATCCCAAGCCCACCTGAAAAGGGTTGTGATAGTCAAGTTGTGGACAACCTGGTTATAGTTTTGCAAGACATAGGGGAGGCTGTCATCCCATTTACATGGATTTTTTGATTTGTACCTGCAAAAAATGTCTACGATCATCCTGTTGACGACCTCTATCTAGAAATCAGTTTGGGGATGGAGAGTTGTGGACTTAGTGAGCTCCATTTGACGGATCATCGACACCATTGGAAAGCTCGCATCGAGTACTATAATAATTATTTCTTAGTTTTTGATGACTTGACACTTCACCCGGAAGCCATTTTTCCAAGAAGGGTCACTTTGTTGCCTCTCAAAACTAAATTTATTCATATACAATGCTTGTACTTTTGGGAACACCTTCCCTTGGCACTTGTCATCTCACTTGTTAATTTTTGTCATGAGTAACCATCATTTACTCATGCTTTCATGGTCCCCACTGGGCCTATTCTGTGTGGCAGCGTCATCAAGTCACCCTTGTTTAGAGCATCTGCGATGAGTCACCTTTGCATCCATGGAATTCGTTTCACATCGCATTATATCATGTCATAATATTCCATCCATCTTTGCATATCATTCATCTTGTGTTTCCCATTTTGGCCTTCAGTCATACAGTCCACCATCCCCTCTGGAGTTGAGTCACCCACTGCCAGGTCAACCATGCACTTTATGCTCTGACAAGGGAAGTTGTATCTTTTTCCCTCCATTCCATTTTTTCCATTATCCCTGCTTTCAATCCATCAATCACATTACTATTTTCCCTTGTGCCTTAGTTAAGGATCTGAATTGCCTCACCTATCGCGGGCCTTATTATGTTAACATCAACTCATTTATTCTAGAAGAACGACCTAGAGGGTGATATATCTTGGTTCTAGCTCCCATTCTTATTCGGTACCTCGGATTGAGAATAGGGACTCATTATTTCCCTTTGACTTGGTTATTTCATGCTCCTGATTCATACACTTGATGGTCCAATGATGTGGTAGATTGTACCATTGATTCTTGGGTGTGTGTGAGATGTTTCATACCTCATGAGGGGGTGGCCCTTCAGGTAGACCCGCACATGCCCGGATGCCTTCATATTATGCTACAACCTCAGATGTAGTTCCGTAGATTTGATGGGTTCGGTTCCTCCCAATCGCAATGTTCATAGCATGTATGTCTCCTTCAGATGATCCATCTAGTTTTGTAGAGCCCTTCCCTGTTCAATAGGGCTTCTTTGGTTGTTCTACCCTCCCTTCCACTCATTTTTTGAGGGAAGGGCCATTATATCTCACGTACTCATATGTTATTATATCCAGTCCTTACTCATGTTTTTTCTAGGTGCACTATGTATATCGGACACACTGTATTATTTTTTGGCTCAGTTATGTCAACATGTCATGTACCATTAAACATGTACTTTATTGCTCAGTTTTATGTTTTTGGGTGCATCTTTATTCTTCTACTAAGTTATCTCAGTGGTTATAGGTATGCCTCCCCCGCCTTACTGAGATCCAGTACCACAACATAAAAGGGGACTTGCATTCGTCTGTCCCCCTATGTCCCTATCCTCTTTTGCTTTAGTGCTATTTGTTGTCTAGTGATTGTGTATTTATAATGTACTTCGGTCATATGTTTTGCTCCTAACGCTTGTATGTTTGGGGGAAATCTATTAACACCAAAAAATTGATCATTTAGCCTTAATTTACTAGATGGATCGAAGTACACCATGTAAGGCGAATTTTACCATAGTAAAATTACTTTCACTGTGAGAAATTACTTAATAAACCACATTTGTTAAGCAATTTATAATTAAACCCATGAAGAATAATTTTAAATAAATCACTATTTATTTAATTATCTTCTAGTAATAATTAATTAAACCATTGTTTAGTTAATATTCGTTGTCATATTTGACCTAGTTATGAAAAATAAACAGATAAATTATTAACTATCTTAGTTTTCTCTAGGAATAATTAATTAATTACTAATTAATTATTATTCCTTGTCAAATTTGACTAAATCATTAGGAATAATTAAATAAATCATTATTTCTTTATTGCTCCTTAACCAAATTCTTGAGATCATAAATAAATAATTTATTTATTTACTATTTCTAAATAAACATTTAAATCAATTTTCCCTCCTAACCAAATATAATAAAATATTCCAAGTGGTTATTTCTAGAATCAGGTTAATAATATTTTATTATTTCTCATTATTCAAGGATAACTCAATATTTTGTTATAACTAGAAGGGTTTTCCATTCATTATTCACTTTTCATCATTTTCATTGTTGCACTCACTGTTGTAACTCTGATTATTATCATTGTCACACAACATGTTTTCTTTTCCATTTGAGTTCCCATTGAGCTCAAACATTTTATTTGCTGGGTTTACACATTATAGAGGAGAGAGACTCTACAAAAGCTGAAGATATTTGAGGATAGCCAAGAACCCATCCCATAAAGGGGGACTGGTAACATTTATTTGTTCCCTTCATAGGTGTTATTTAAGAAAATATATTCTTTGTATATCTAGTTTCCATTGGATTATTGGACTTACCCCATTTATTACTATTTCATTTTGTTGTTTAACTATAGTTGTGGCATAAATCAAGACTTTGGCATGTTTTGTTTCTATCATTTGCTGCAAATGTACAATGTTTAGCAGCCATTTATATTGTTAAGACTGTTTTTCATCCACATTCTTAGGTGATTTTTTTTCGTACACCTTTGAGAAGAAAACACTATAACAATAGGCATGCACATTCGAGAATGTTATGACAATATACAATTTTAAAACTATGAAAGAAGCTAATATCAAAATAAACTTTAGAATTGCACCAGAAAACCACATTTTAGATTAGAAAATTTTTACATTTCTGTGATATTCATATTAACATGTCTCACCAATACCCCAATAAGAATATGTCACTTTAATTTTTTATAAGCTTCAATAATTTTCGAGTGACTTTTTCTCAAAACCCGAATAAAAATTATTTGGATGGCATATTTGAGTTGATATATATGTATAGTGAGTGCCTCGAGGTTTTGGAGGGCCTAAATCTGTTTATCCATTAAAAAAAATAATTTCAAGTCCACTTTTAGACTCGTTAAGTTTTTGGCGAGTATAGTGCTTCATAAACCACCAAGCTCTCGCCATTGTCTTTAATGTGAGATACTCCACCCTTCTCGTTAATGTGATATTAATACCGTGACCCTCCTACTTTTAATTAAGGAGACCAAAATCCTTCTATAAGAGGAGGGAATGGGAGGAAATAATTATGAATACTTGGTAATATGAAAGATGAATTAAAGTGAAAAATACCTTCCGAGAACAACAACAAGGGTTTTAACATAGGTATCAAACATTTCTTTTCGTGTAGGACTAGGGTCCTTGGGAAAATCCAGAGTGATTAGCTAATGCTTGCAGTCCCGTAGCTTCGACCATGATCTACAGTGGACTAAAATACGATGCCAAGGTGGACATGCCTATGCCTCAAAATTAGATAACTGGTCTTACCCGAAAATATGCTCCAACGATGATGGTTTTTTTTAATGTTTCCAAACTAGAAGAACACACATTTGTAAATACAAAAGAAGATGAAGTTGATGTGGAAAATTCTCTCACAAAGCTCAAAGTGAATCAAAGATAGAAAACCATATATTTTTCTCTTCAAATGATCAATATTTTCTACCAATTTGGTGTCTAGAGTATCTTCCCTTTTATGCCCAACCTAATCTAGCCATTCATTAACCTTTTTAAGTTGAGATAACATTGCTTCAATTTTGCTGTTATCATGCTACAACTAATCTTCAACTGTAGAGGCATTGTCAAAATCTGTGTTTTCCACATGAAACCCAACTTCTAGTACATCCTCTATAAATTTCAAAAACCAACTCTTTGCTTCCTATTTAAGATGCCTAGCTAGATCCATTGTCTCATTTACTCCATTTCATTTTATCCATTCATTGTTTGTACCTTTTAAAGGTGGTTCTAAAGAAAATTTAATCACAACTTTTATGTTTTGGGGTTTTAGAGGTGTGCTAAGAGACGATGCTTCATTTCACTGGTCACTAAAGGAACAATTGATCCAAAATCTCCCTTATAAAAAATACTATGTATTCTATCATTATTTATTGAAGCTACAGATGAAAATGCAACCCTTGCTAAACTTTGATATCAGGGGAAATATGAGTGGACCTTCTGGAAGACACAGAGTACGAAAAAGCTTGATTCTTAAATGATTGTGCAGCGAAAGGATCCTCTGATGTTATAATCTACTGGTTGTTTTGAAGGACTACATTTGACATCCCTTTGTTTGGGGAGTTCTTTAGAGAATAGTTAAATCCATATTTGTTGAATATGGATATGGATGCCAAGTCTGTTGCTAATGAAACACCAATTCATTGAGCTGCACTCTTCTCTTTTTCTATCGAAATATAAAGAAAGTCATTGACCAATCCATTAGTATGTGGAATGTACTTATCTTTATCTGCAGTCCTGGTTGTAGCTACGGATTCACCAACAATCAATGATTTTAAAAGTGTTGGATGGATCTCAAAGAACCTATCAATTGAAGGATGGGGATTATTCGTCTTAGAAAAAGAGCACATCTCATAAAACATACTCAATCCACAAATGATAGATTCAGCAGTAGAGGTTTCTTGCAACACTTTTGTTGCAGCTATGAAATCAATGTTGCATCTTTTTAAAGCCTCATATCCAAGTTCATACAGGTTCATAGAAATAGAATCCCAAGGGACACTTCCATCTATCCATTTCTTATCATGAACCATAATTTGTGGTATATTGTGGCTTGAATTATCAACTGAAGATCTCTTGGATGGTGATAAACTTGAAGATTTTTCTATAACTACAACCCAAGAATGTTCAGATACATCCTTTATACCAATATGTTCTTGCTTCAATTGTGCTTATACTTTAGTATCGCTTAAGCTACGAGAGAGAGAATCGTGAGTGAACAATTTTGATTTAAGGTCGACTTTTTTCTTGGTGGAACACTTCTCCTTTTGATCCTTCTGCTCCTTTTGTACCAAGATGGGTTCTTCCTACCTTTTACGCAAGGCCTTAGCATTCGCAAACTCATCTGTCTTCGCCCTTGATCCACTAACCACCATTTTCTTCTTACTAGAATCCCTGATAGATGAAAACAATTTACAACCAGAAAGCCTTCTCCGAGGATAATTTGAAGTCTCGTTTAGAGCCACAAGTTTCTGAGGGCGAGCTTGCAAGCCGAAGTCTCCACTTCGAGACTTTTCCCTGAGAGGTTTCATTCTCTAGAGGACACGTAGGTGAAGAAGGATATCACTAACATGGGTAACTGTGAAGAAGTACTCGGTAAAGCACTAAACATGGTAGGATTAGAGCTTTGAGTTCTTTAGATGTCACTAGTAGCTGCGAGGTTTGAGACATATGTTAATTTTTAAATGGAGGGAACAATTTTTGTTCACTCAAAGCCGACAAAGAAAATGACTTTTGGCATAATTAATTAATTAATATAAAATAATATAAATTTAATTATTATATATAAAATAATATCTAAAATCAATTAATTTGTTGGAATTAGTTTTATTCACACTTCCCTTTTTAATCACTAGCACCTTATTCTAAGTGTATTTTTTCTTCCTATCTTAAATGAGATGTCTTCCATATGTTTCATACAATATTTAAGTTATTTATTCTAATTCATTACATAAGCTCTCTCAATTCTATTTATTAACTTACTACCTTAGTTTCTTTTTTGTAATTATTTAGAATCTTATTAAATTGCCAAATCATTAAATCTTTATTCATTTGGTTTAAGTTTAAATTCAATATTCATTTTCTTAATATCAAGGGTTCCAATTCATCTATGTTATTTACTAATTACCTCTCATATGTCCAAGAACACACAATTAATTTCCTTTAAGGTACCTAGGAATAGTTGTGGGGAGCACTAATGCAACAATGGAGACAATGACTAACCCTAGGGTTTCCCTTATTGAGAGACTAATGGTCGGTAAGGTTTAAAATGCTTATATTAATGTGTGCCACTCATTTGTATCTCGTTAGGGGCTAAGTTTATAATTCAACCCTAATGGCATCATGTAACTTCAATGTGACAATGGCTTGCACTTCCCATCCTAATACACAACTTGAATGCTAGTGAGTGGAACAACTAAAATTGTTTCACTCCTCAAAAGAAATACAATTCACTAAGTACAACCTATTATTCACATGTTAGTCATTGCCAATCTAAAGTCATATTTCTACATTTATTATTGAAATCATTATTACTTTATAATCATATTTAATAATAATAATTCAAATTCAAATTTAAATTACTCCCCAATCCAACCATAATCTATACTTAATTTTGTCACTATGATAGTCCCCATCACAATTAATAGATCAATGATAACATATGATATGGAATAATTAATCACCATAAAACTTTATGCCTAATAAGTTATTATAAGATCAATAAATATCTATCTATAATAAATCACTCATTAATCTCTAATAACTCACTCATTAATTGACAACTATCCTAACCATCAAATAAGCATAAAATTATCAACATTGCATTATGTAAACATGCAAATCATCATTATTTGTTTTCCTTAAAAAAATAATATATCAATCAAAGTAAAAGTCGATTTAAAGTATGAATCTCTATATAGAGAGTCTCATGCTTTAATTGAACTTTTAGTTTGACTGGTATTTAACATTGAACAAATAATTATTTTCAAAGAGAAGAATGTTACTCAATGTTATGATATATAATATTTATTATTATAATATATATTTTAAATTTTATAAATTTTAAAGTGACTTTGTACTTTATTTTATTTTTTTATATTAATAATATTGTTTTTATGCGGGCAGAACAACAACGGAAGCGCGGGCGACTAGGGTTGCAATTTTCTAAAGGGGATTTTCTCCATTGATGAATGCAGAGGAGGGAGCTCCACTCCCTCCTACAAGGAGGCAATGGCCAACAAGGGCAAGAAACCTCGAGAAACAAGCAGAAGTAACACTAAGGAAGGAAGAAGAAACATGGAAGAGGAAACAACAAGCACCAAATCAAAGGAGAATGATGGCACAAAAGACAAGGAGGAAAATGACAAAAAACAAGGAACAAAAGACAAGAATCAAAAGGGACCGTGCAAACCCAAAGCTGAAATCATTCCTAGAGTAGTTTTAAATGATCCAACGCTATAGGCGCACAAGGAACACATGCAAACTTATGCAATCATATGTAAATTCATGGGAATATGGCCCACTGAAAAGGCTTTACAAACATGGATCAGATACCACAGGAAGCCTAAAGGAAGCATTGATCTTCATCTAGGTTCCAAGGGATTCTTCACTGTGGTTTTCACTAACATTGAAGATAAAGACAACATGTTTGAAGGCGGGCCCTACTTCTATGCAGCAGTAGGGCTCTATATGTAGTCGTCGATGATGAACTTCGTACCAGAGCGGGAAACTTTTACTTCAGCCCCGGTTTGGGTAAGACTCTATTCTCTACCTCTTTATTATTGACAAATAGAATCGCTAGTTGCCATAGGCAATAAATTAGGAAGGTTTATCAAAACTTATGAAGCCACAAGGAGGGGAAAACATACCTCCTTTGCTAGGATCTGTGTAGAGATGGATCTATCCGGAGCTCTTCTGGATGAGGTCATCTTGGAGGTCTTTTATAATGAATGGGTGTAGAAAATCGATTACATATTCCATTTAGATGTCATAAATGTCATGAACATGGGTACCTTCTAAGAGACTGCCCTCTCAGTAAAGTAGAGAACAAAAGAAAATCTTACACAATGAAAGACACAGACAGCTTTCACAAAGTAGTTCATAAAGGAAAAAGTGGTAAAAAAGGGCCAAATAAATACCAAAGTGAAGGACAAAAAGGTTAGGCCAAATGAGTTCTAAGTTCTTGAAGAGGAGGAAGAAATATTAGTTGAAGATCAAGTAATGAATTATGGTTATGATAAGAAGGAGAAGGAAGAAGAATGTGATCAGGAACTGGTAAATGAAAAACAGAAAAGGATCATGATGAGAGAATCAAAGATGAAAATGGATCAGGAAATGACCCAGAGTGAGGTGGAAATGGAGGACAATGAGCTACAGGAGATTCTTGACAGAGAAACTTTGGATCTAGAAGGGTTCTTGAGTAAGGGAATAACTAGTGGGGTAGAATCTCTACCACAAGAAGATTGGAATCAAATAAAGTAGTTATTCTTATGGAAAACTCAGGCAAAGGGTTTGGAGGAAGTAAACAACATTGAAAGACAGGGTAATGAAGGAGTGAAAGTCGTAAAAATTACTCCAGGGTCCGAGAAATCTAGGAAGAAAAAGAGGTAGGAAAAAGCAGAAAGAGATACTGATGGAATGTGGTAAGATCATGGCAGACTCAGGTAAGATGAAAGATCTAACCAGTTACTCCTTTACCAATCTGTAATTATGAAGTTCACAACTTGGAATATCAGAGGTCTAGGCGGCAAGAGAAAACAGAGAATGATGAATAACAGAATGAAATAGGCAGCTCTGGATATAATTTTTGTCCAAGAAACAAAATGCTTCATTCAAAAATTAAGGCAAAGCCATAGTAAATGGCTCAGTAGATTTGAGCTTTTAGAAGTTAAAGAAAAAAATACAGCAGGGGGTATCCTCACCCTCTGAGATCCCCAAAAAATAGGAATAGTTGATGTGGAGGCAACAAGGAATTATTTATCAGTGATTATACAACCTATAGGAGACAGGGACACTTATCTAGTTACAAATGTTTATGGCCCTCAAAGGTTAGATGAAAAAATCAGGTTTATTGATTCCTTGGTGGATCTCAGGACTAGACATGCAAGGTTACCTTGGGTTATAGGAGGGGACTTCAATATGATTATATCTCTCTCGAAGAAAAAAGGGGGTACAAGAGCACTAAATAAAGATTCCTCAACCTTCCAAATCTTTTCAAAAAACATGAAGCTTGTTGATATTGAGACAAACAATGGCCTATGTACATGGAACAACAAAAGAGGAGAGGTTTCCTAGGTAGCTTCCAAGCTAGATAGATTCATGATCTCTGAGGATCTCATACTTCTAGATAAGAAAATAATAGCAAGAATTCTTCCTTTTGGTGGCTCAGATCACTGGCGAGTTCAAATGGAGATCAAGGGCATTGGCACCCCAAGAAACAAACCCTTCAGATTTGAAAATATTTGGCTTTCACACCCAGAATTCATCAACAACATTGAAAAATGGTGGTCGGAGGACTTGCAGATTCAAGGTTCAACTATGTTCCTGCTACACAAAAGATTAAAACACATCAAGCTGAAGCTAAAAGATTGGAACAAGAAGGAATTTGGCAATATTTTTTGCAAATAAGAAAATTGTGGAAAACAAAATTCTAGAGCTCAATCAAGCTTTGATCAAGGAAGGCTTTGATAAGGACAAACATGATCAAGCAGAGAAACATCATCAAGAATGGGAAAAGTTGTGTAAACAAGAGGAAATTTTTTGGAAACAAAAATATAGGGTTCAATGGCTAAAAGAAGGAGAACGTAACACTAAATTTTTCCATAGATCCACCATTGCAAATAGAACTCACAATAAAATCTCTTCGATCAAGGATGAGGAGGGCCAGATTCATCAATCCCATGAGGAGATAGAAGCAGTGTTCGTAAAGCACTTTCATGATATCGCTAAGGAAAACTTTTTAGTAAGGGAACCTTTCATCAAGGACTTCACTAAACATATTCCTAAGTTTTTATCCAGAGAGGATAATTGTAATCTCAACAGATCTGTAACTAAAAAGGAGGTCAGCGAGGTCCTCAAGGAAATGAAAAATGGCAAGGCTCCAGGTCCGGACGGATTCAATGTGGATTTATTTGAAGCCTATTGGAATATTGTCAAAAAGGATATTTTAGATGTAGTGGAAGATTCCAGGCTGAAAAAAACCATTTTAAAGTCTTCCAATACCTCCTTCATCGCACTTATTCCAAAACAGGATAATGCTCAAACACCAGAAAGATATAGGCCCATTTCTTTATGCAATGTAGTTTACAAGATAATTTTCAAGGTCATGGCCAACAAACTCAAACCCTTGCTGCCTTCGCTTGTCTCGGGGGAACAAACTGGTTATGTGGAAGGCAGACAAATTCTAGATAACATCATTCAAGCTTACGAGGTGGTTCACTCGTTAACAAGTAATAAGAAAGCGGGTATGATCATGCAATTGGACATAGCCAAAGCATATGACAAAGTGAACATGATATAGATCAAGAAAGTGCTTACAACGTTTGGTTTTGATCATAATTTGGTCATATCTGTCATGGCCCTGGTGACTTCATCCAACTTTTCAATTTTAGTTAATGGCTCTCCCTCTCTACTTTTTCTTCCTTCTAGGGGACTCAGACAGGGAGATCCTCTCTCTCCTTTTCTCTTCATCCTCATGATGGAAGGGCTAGGGTAGTCCATTAAGAATGCTAGAGTATTGGGCAAAATTCAAGGACTCCAACTTTCGGAGATGGTCAAGTTCTAACTCATCAGCAGTTTGTAGATGATACCATGTTACAAGGAATTCCCACAGTCAAGGAAGTGCTTGCATACAAACAAATTTTGAATGACTTTGCTATGGAAATAGGTATGGACGTCAATCTTTCCAAATCAAAAATCTTTTTCTTTAATACCCATATTGTCATTCAGATAAATGTCTCCAAAATTCTAGGCTTTCAAAGAGAATCCCTCCCCTCTAAGTATTTGGGCATTCCTCTAATGGCTAAACCCCAACACAAAATCATATGGGATCCTTTAATAATCAAAATGCAAGACAAGGTCAGGAAATGGACAATTAGATCTTTAAATTTGGCTAGTAGACTGGTTCTTACAAAGGCAATGCTCCAAGCTATCCCAATCTTTATGCTATCAACCCTCCCAGCTCCAATAGGAGTCTTACATCAATTTAGAGATATTCAAAGAGATTTTCTTTGGGGCAAAGAGGAAATAAAGAAAAAATGGGCTTTAGTCTCATGGGATAAGATCTGTAAACCCAAGAACCAAGGAGGCCTAGGTTTGGATAATCTAGAGATTCTCAGTAAGGCTCTAGGGGCGAAACTTTGGTGGAGGTGGGTTAAGGATCCTAAGGCTCAATGGAAAAGCATCTAGAAGGAAAAATATGCCAGCGCTTGGCCTTCTTCTGATATCATAAGAATGTCTGGAATTATGAAGGGCTCTCCCATATGGAACAAAGCCTGGGAGAACAAAGGAGTGGTTCAACAAAAAAATTTCTGGGAAATCAAAGAGGGTGATCTAGCACTTTTCTGGGAGGACAAATGGAAACAAGAAACTACTCTATTGAAAGAGGAATTTTTGGGCCTCAAGAATGAGACAAACAACCAAGGATTAGTAAAGGTAAAAGACTTTTGGGAGCATTCTCACAATGCAGGAAAATGGAGAACATGGAGAAAAATGGATGGCAGAGAGGATAGAACCCTCAATAGTAGAGGAGAGTCCCTTAAGAAGATGTGGGATCAGAGGATGATTTTAGTAACCGAAGGGCAGGATCAGCTAATATGGGGTAACAACAAAGAGGGAAACTTTAATATCAAGGAAGCAAAAGGTATTTTCCTTGTTCTAGAATCCCAAGTTCCAAATAGAACTTGGCAGAAGCTATGGAGGCACAAAGGTTGGATGAAAATCAAACTCTTTATGTGGCTAGTTCACCACAGGAAAATCTTCACCTGGGACAACATTAGAAAAAGGGGTATACTGGGACCCTCCAGATGCCAGCTCTGTGAAGCCCAAGAGGAGACTATGGAACATATTCTCAATCGTTGCACCTTCACTGCCAGGTTATGGGATTTTTTTGCCAACATCTTCAATCAGTCTGATAGAGACAAAGAAAATATCACTAACACTTTAAACAACTGGAGGAATAACTTTTTGGATCATGAGGTTCTCAACTCTGCCTGGGCTCTTTTGCCAAGTTTCATTATATGGAATGTGTGGAAAGAAAGAAACAAAAGAATCTTCAAAGAGGAAAAGAATTCCTCTCTTCGCCTGGTGGAGTTGATCTTAAAACAACTTAAGGAGACAGTTGGGACCACAGTAAGGGATCTCCCCAAAAAACCTCCCTTAGAAGCAGAGTTAAGAATTCTCAGACAGTTAGGCATGCATGGGCTCATTTCACAAGGCCTAGGGAGGAAAATAATAAAGAGAGAAATGGTTAAAGAATTCTAGAATCCTCCCCCGGAAGGTTTTTTAAAGTATAACATCGATGGAGCTTCTAAAGGAAACCCGGGAATGGCTGGTTTTTGGGGAGTTCTTAGGGATGATATCGAAAGCATAATCTCCCTCTTCCATGGACACTTAGGAAAAGCCACCAACAACATGGCAGAACTAATGGCTTTGGAGCAATGCTTAGAACTTCTGAAATAGGACAATTGCCAAAATGTCATAATAGAAGTTGATTCAGTGTTAGTCATCAACGTAGCCAAGAGAACTAGTCATGGAACAAGACCAGAAAAGGTTACAAAACACTGGAGGTTAACTCGGGTTCTCCATAAAATTCAGGGACATCTTCAGGAATTACACACACTTAGATTCATCCATGTGCGTAGAAAAGCCAACAAACTGGCTGACATTCTTGCCAACCAAGGTGTCAGTTGTAAGGATAGTGCAATTTTGATGGAGTGGCATGCAATGTCACAAAGAAACCTGAGAAATCTTTGCCATAACCAGGCGGAAGAGGACAAAGAAGTGTTTAAGAGAAAAACTAAAGAAGCTAATTCGTAATGAGAAGATTGCAGTAGGTTTCACAATTTTGGTCAGAGAGGTCTACAATGGAAGGTTGGCCAGGGTCAGCCTCAGTAGTCATGGTTACCACTATCCAGAATATCCCCGATGTAGGGTGAAAGGTTTTCTCAGTCTAGAGAGACGTTGAAGGTAATGAGTGAAGGCATTAGTTCAGGCAAAAACATCACCCAATTTTCTAGTGGCAGGAGTTTAAACCACTATCTGAGTGGGTTTGGCATGATCGCACCGCTTTCATGCCAAAGGAGGTTTCAAAAAATTGGCAACAATGCCATATAACTCATGACACATGGATAAGGGCGGGGTCCAAAAACCACCCTCATCGCACACTAAAGTTCGATGGCTTTTGTTGAGTGATAATCGGCTCAATTGTCCGATGGTGCAAGGTAGATCAACATTCGGGATCGAGCGAGGAGTTTGGTGGGGTCCGAGGGTTAACCTTCTTGCCTATTCATGGAGTGAAGTATACCTCCACCATCAATTTAAAAAAGAAGAATGAACGACAGCGATTGATAGGTAGGAATGGGTTTGGGAGCGCGGTTACCTATGGGGAGGGCTCATATGACCTGAGATTCCCGATACATTTTCGTGTTTGTATTCAAAACAGGTTGGGTGGGTACTTTTTGGGACACTGAAGGCTTGGCTTCAGAAGGGCATTTTCCTCTTTTTCCTAAGGCCACACAGTTTGATGGAAAAAGGTATGTATTGTAAATTTTGTTTAAATTAATGATATGAAGGCACGACTCTTGCTTTAGCAAAAAATATTATTTTTATGCTAAAGAGTTTCTAATCTTTTATAAAAGGTTAAGTATTTGTTTATTTATATTTATGAGATTGAATTTACAATGACTTTGAAGGAGTATGTCACTTTTTTATTGTGGCTCACACACAACACAAATGAGTGGTTGTTATGTCTGTGAAAATATTTAGGCAAGTTTAATCAAAGGGATCATATTTCATTAGATAAGTTGTTGTTACATGTATGGAAATATTCAGGCATGTCTACCCGAAGGGATCACATCTTGTCATTTCATTAGCAGAACCTAACTCAGAGAGTGTCAAGGAGAATTGACCTGTGAACTCTCATTAATAATGTGCTTTGCGGATGAAAACTCAACCAATTAAACTAATCCTTAGGGATAATATATCACTTACGTATATATATATACTATTATATATATATATATATATAAATATATAATATATATATATAATTAGTATTAGTGTTATTATTATTATTTGTTACATTAATGATATTGTTTTTCTAGTAAGTTCTTTTTAAGATTTTTTTGCACACAATAAAAATTTTGTAATGATTTATTTTATTTTATTTTTCAAGTAAGTGTATGATTTTTAACACTAGAAATACAAAAGTATAGATAAGTAAGTTCATTAAGATTTTTTATCATATTTTCATACATGAAAAATAATAATAACAAAAAATAAATATATTACTTTTACCTTTATTGAGTCTTTATTTGACCATTGATTTTAACCAATAACCTTTTAATGATAATTTATATCCCTCCCCCTATTGTTAATTTACTAATTTTCATCCTTGTAGTTGTTACTCCATTTTATGTTCTCTAGCTATTTATATATTTCATCACCTCACACACTTACCATCTATTGAAGCTTTCTCATATTTGATAATGGGTGGAGTGTCAACCCAAAATGTGAGACAGAGAAAACTCCTACAGATTTTATATATGAAATATTTAGAAATCCTTTCTTACATGGAAACAATAAATTGGAGGAAGTGTTTTCATAGAAATATCTTGCAATCAACATCGACCATGAGCTCAGCTAGAATTATGGCATTGAGAAAAGGGTAAATGGAGGGTGGAAAACTTATTTTGGGTGTGGCAACAATTCTAAATAAATAGAATTTTGTATTTTAGATAAGAATATATTTATTTGACACTCTCATTTCTACTTTTATTTTATATGGATGCAATGTTTTGGAATGTAGTATCTCTAGGGAGTCATGGAGATAGATAGAGAAATTAAGAAAAATAATATATTATCTTATAATCTCAACATTAGATGGAATACATTTTATCCTATACTCCTCAAATGGATTTCTCCCATTTACAACATAGTTATGACTAGATACCTAATGTATTAGAATAAGTTAAACAACTTGGAAGACTAGAAGCTTCTTAAAATCACTTGAAAATGTATATGAAGCAACACCTTTCTTAACTAAGGATGACATAAGGATTCCTAATGTTGGAGTGATGAGATCATTTTTCAAAATTTGGTTAATATTAATAATTTTAAGAAGAAAATGCATTGCTATAAAGAGTTAGAGGAAAGAAGAATTTTTTTCTTTCTAAAGAGATTACGATCTCTAGCATAGAAGATTAAATTGACTATTTGTTCTAATGACTCTAAAGAAGAAAATTAACCATGTTAAAATAAGAAATAATTCTCATGAGCTCTATAATGGGAACGGATTTTCATCGATTCCTCTTTCTTGGCCCCTCCATATCGACACGATTAACCTACAATTTGAATTCCCTAATGTGGGATGTATCGTAAACAAACCAATTATACCACAGGGATAAAGCGAGTGGCCCGGGCTTCATAGTTTGAGGATCATGAAAGTAAAGGAGTGAGGGTTGACCCAAATAAGTATCTCGATAAGCAACCACAACGGGTTAATTATCCTAGTTTATCTATTAGGCCCCTATACTACTTGTGTAACCCCTTATTGTTATTAGTACAACCCACTTATTATATTGATGTACCCATGTAGTGCCCATATTGTTACTATTGTGCCCCATAAAAGCCTGCTATTGTTATTATTGTGCCCTTACATTATTATTGTTATGTAGGCTCTGATTATGTCATGACCACTTAGACTCCTATATATAGAGAGGTCTTTTCATTTGAATCATCCAAGAATTGTTCATTTATGTAATGTAGAGGAGGTTGCCCCCTCGAAGAGGTTGAATTCTAAGGCGTTGATCTATCTTTTCTATCTTTTCTTGAGTTGGTTCATAACATTATCCCCTTCACCACATATCCTTCTCACACCAACCCATGAACCCATAAAAGGCCCTTCAAGCCACTCCTTAGATACGTAATTAAGCACCAAAGAAAAACCTAGAGTATGACACCCCTCTTGGATTCCACCAACAACACCGAAGACAAACCTATAGTCTCCCCATCTTCTAGAAACCATATGCCACTTAGCCACATACATATTAACAAAGGAGCAGGAGGACCAAACCAATTGCAACACACCAACAAGGGGGGAAATAAAGACAAAGGAATTGGATGAAAGGGAAATACACCACCGAAACATCATATAAATACTCCCACTCCAACTATTTCATTGACCCCAAGCTAGGTAGTTACAAAAACACTCTGAAAATCTCCACGCAGTAACTATAACAAACTTGTGAAGAGAATATATTCTTTGATACATAAGAAGGAAAGAAAAATCATATTTCATTACTAGTAAATGGAAACAAACATTTAAAGCTCTCGTCTTCAACCAATAAAAGTGCCCAATTCCAATATAAATACCAGAAAGGAGGGGTAATGAAGAAATACCTAGAATGACCATGAAAAAGTTACAAGTTTCTATCCTACCCAGTTTTTGGTCTAGTGCTACTACATATTAGCTAATCCTTAGAGGAAATTCCAAAAAATTGATACTTGCGATTCTCTAAAAAAAATCAATACCACTATGCATGTTGATATTGCATCTATACATTAATGTGGATTCCATGTGTCTATGCACCCCATGAATATATAAAATCTTGAAGCCTAAGCATACCTCATAGATGAACTTCACCTAGATTGAGACTAGAGAGTGGAAAATGTTGGGCATATTCTAATGGATTTAGATGCTAGAGAATATGTTTGTAGTAATGTTGAGTATATTCTAGAGCATTAACATGCTAACATTTTCCATCTTCTAGGTCAATACATATTTGATTTTCCAGAATTGAAATCATATATTTGGCCTTGATATTATCATCCAGTAAAATCTTAACGTCAAGATGAAAAATACAAAGCCTTGACTTTGTGTGCAAGTAAGCATCTCCCCTAGCATTATCAAGAGTAATTTAATATCTAGTATTCTAATCCAAGCACTTGCCCAAGCTTAACAACCATTAATTGAAAGATGGATTATAACTAAGGCCTTTTTCATCAATCGAAAGATGGATTATAACTAATAGTATTTCAAGTGATGAATTGATTATGTATAACTATTTTTACATACATATTGGAATATCGTCAAACTCAATTTACAAGAAAACACAAGTTTAGAAGGGGTAACTTACTGAAGAAAGCAACCATGCCATGAAGACATCATGCTCGAAGAAATGTTGGGTAAATTGTTTGGGAAACATGACATCATGTAAATTAATATAATGGCCTCTAGTTAATTATGTGTGATTTAAAATATTATGCTTGTTTTGTAAACTTTGAGCAATGGACAAGGGCGGACTCCCTTGTTTCCATTTATTGAGGGTGAACTCTCTCACAAAATGTTTAATAAAATAAATGTTTGATGGTTTTTCCCTTTGGGGTTTCCAAGGTAAAATTAGTGTCCATTTATGTGCTTCCATATCTAGATATCTTGATGATATTAACACCTTGCATAACTTTGGAAATTACCTCATTCAATGTGTTATTAACAAGCTCTCATCAATTGAACAATGTTAATGATGTGACAATGTAACATAATGCATTATGTTAAGAAGCTGTGCTAATGAGTATTCCTTCAGGCAATTTAATTGTTTCATTTTTATGATTACTTCACTTAATGATTGTGATTATATCATCTGATGAACAATTTAAGTATGGGTTAATTCATTCGTTGAATATCCCTTGTTTGTTAAAAAAAAAGATCTTTTGTATTTTGTACGAGGCACAATGACAGATGTTACACAATTGCACTACAAACACTATAACGAAGGGGTTGTGAGAAAAATACAAAGAATGATAAGGAAAAAGTTGTAAGTTTCTAGCCTACCTCGTTTCTCATCCAATACTATTGCATATTAGCCAATTGAACTTAAGAAAACAAATTATTAGACACACCTCATCTTTGACTTTAGTAAGCTAAAACCACCAAGGCTAGAAGCTAATTGCTACCATTTCTAGGTGTATCCTCAGCTAGATTTGATTATCCCTCATGCTAAACTCAATGTCAAATCATCCTGCATCTCAAACCCTTTGGCATCCAATCTCCTTCACTACATGATGCACTATTGTTGCACATTGATACTCCATAGTGTTATTTGTTAGCAAAAAATCTTGTAGCACATGTAAGTTCACCACACCTTGTTGTCTTAAGGGGGCCTAGCCCAGGTTCAACATTAATTAGCCAGAAAATCCCTACACCACTGGCCCTTTTGGCATTAGCCTATGGAGCACGGACCGAAGTCTCACCTGAAGCAGTATGGGGGGATGATGGAACCAAGTTTCTGTACCCTGAGATGGTCATGATGTCATCTTATTCCTTCTATTCCTGCCTTCGTGCAAGTCACTTTGCTCTAGGTTGAGCCCTCTATTCTGTCCTTCAATACCTCCACGAAAGGGTGCGATTGACCTTCACTCAGCCCTATCCTTCGATTCATATACTTTCACACTGCTAAGGCAGTGTATTGCATAGATTGTCAAGTTATCTTAAGAATCTTACTTATCGTATTAGATAATCACAGTTAGAAACAGATACACAGATATTCTTATATGTTTTCCGTTATCCAACATAATTATACACATTTTCCTACCATATAAGCATTATAAAGGAAATTCATACATAAAATGACAAGATGCATCAATCCAAACAAAGACACAGAAATTGCAGAATAACTCTCTTTATTGACATCTTCCAAGTGATTACAGACTGTATCCACCCTGTGCACACAACTGTAGGGGTCTGCAAACTCAGTTGCAAGGGTCCGTGCACTCAGCTACGGGCTTCCACCCTAGGCCTTTTCACACTTAGCTACAAAGCCTCTACCTATGCTACGACCCAAAACCTAGACTTCTACTTTAGAGCTCTGACTCTCTTATCTTGTGTGTCTCTAAAACTACTTAGAGCTTAGCTCTTTTTATCAATCCCATGGTACACAGACCATGGGTAGATCTCTTACAGCTGAATTTACTTTACAAAACTAAGGGAGGACAACCCTTTATGACTTATAACACCTACGCACTCTGGGACCACAAATTATGGAGTCTTTACAAGTTTCTTACAAAATTTGACCAAAATATGGGCTTTTAGCACCAAAACTGCCCTTTGGAGGATCTCGCTCCCAACAAGACCCCAGCACAAACATAGTGACTCACCCTCGAGTCACTCAGTAGACATGGAGATCTTTGCGTGAAGCCCTTCCAACTTGACTCGTATGGCCGCAACTTCGGTCGTGCACTGAGATGGCACCTACTTCGCATCTTCCACTGACTTCTCAATCATTGCTCCTACGTTGTCAGCCTGAAGATTTTGTTGTGTTTCTTGCAAAGTTGCAAGCTTTCCTTCGATATTCCATATTACTATGTAAGCCTCATCTAGCCAGGGCTTGAGGATTGCTTCCTTGTGCAGTGTTGCAGCCACCTGTTCCTTTAGCTTCCTTGCCTCTTGCAGCTCGGCTACTCTCTGTGTTAGCGTGATGGTTCACGCTATGCCCTTAACCTCATCGTAGTTCTGTTGTAGCTCGCACGCTTCTATCTATAGTCTATGCCATAAATTTCATCTTAAATGTCATTCGCCCACTCCATTTGGCCACATTTCAACTGCCAAATCATGAACAGTGACTTTAGCAGTCATTTTCTAGCCAGCATGGATGATTTCTCCCTAGTGCAACTTCTTTGACATTGTCGCAGACCGTCTCATGCTTCCTTGCTTCGCACAAACCTCCAATCACGCAACTCCCCAAACTAGGCAGTGTAGTTTATAGTCTCTTGCCTCCTTTTAGCCTCCTAGAGTGCTAAGACTATGATGCCTTCATCTAGTCACATGGTCGGACCGTTGGCGTATGGCTTCAATTGACTACCATTCACCTTTCTTGGGAAGGGATCTCCATTCGATTTGACCAGTTGTACCGCTCCTCTATTGGTAATCTCCTTAATGACATAAGGCCCTAACCAGTGCATCTTGAACTTCCCTGGAAATTTATCAAACTTAATATCATCTAACAAAACCAGTTCATTCACCTTAAAGGTGCGTAGTTTAATATATCAATCATGCCATGCCTTTTTGCGCTGCTTCTAGACTTGTTCATGAAATCCAGCTAGAAATCTCTCTTCCTCAAGCTCATCTAGTTGTACAAGCCTCTCTTTCAGGGATCTAGAATCCATCATAGATGTGAGCACTGCTATACACATACTAGACACAATATACTCCATAGGCATTACTGCTTCAACACAATAGACAAGCCTAAAGTGGGTTTGTCCAGTCAACTTCTCGCATGTCATTTGATAAGTCCATAGTACTGTAGGTATGCATAGGTCCCAATCACTTCGCTGAGCAATGAAAACCTTCGTCAGCGCGTTCTCCAACACTTTATTGAATGCTTCCACCATCCTGTTAGCCTATGGGTGATAAGGTGTTCTCTTATGGTGGTATACCTGAAATTCCTCCATTAGGGCGCTGACTGTCTCATTCAGAAATTGTGTATCGCGATCACTCATTTGGACAGCCGAATCACATTAGTACATGTTCAAAGAGAACTTTGCTGCAGTCGTGCCTGTGCAATCTTTCACAGGCTGTGCCTCCACCCAAGGAGTCAAGTACTCTCTCGCAGTGATAACGTACCTTGCTCCCGTCTTTCCTTAGCGCTGAATGGGTCCCACAAAAACTATAACCCACTTCTCGAAAGGTTGCAATGTAATCTATGGATTCAAAGGCATCTCATCCCTCCATGATGATCTTCCATTCCTTCAGCACACATCACAAGCCTTGGAATACACTTTTGAGTCTTGATGGAGGGTTGGCCACAACAACCCTGTGCATAGAATCTCCTAGGTAGTTGCTCTTCCAGCATAATGTCCTCCTGCGGTGCACCCATGAGCGTCTACGAGGATGTTTCTTCTTTCAAACTCAGGTACATATCGTCACAATATCTCATTAGACCCCATTTTCTATAGATGCCCAGCTATGACAGAGAAATCTGTCATGTGCACCACTTGTTCCTTCTTTTGCTGGACAATGTATCCTTCCGAGACATCTCTTATCGTTAGGAAGTGTATTATATCTTAAAAACAACCATCCACGACGTGCACTGCAAATAGCTACACATCAAGCAATCCTTCCTCCAAAATATCGGGCTCTTCCCCTATTTCGATGCGCAACAAATGGTATGGTCCGGCGTTTAGTTGTCTAGGCTTCATAATAACTTAAAAATCATACTCCTGGAACAATAACAACCATCTACAGATTCTCCCCTGCAACACAAGCTTATTGACCAGGTACTTCAGCGTGAAATGATATGTGTACATCTTAAAATGACCTCCTAGCATGTAGTGTCTAAACTTCTAGAGTGCATATAGCATAGCTAACCCTTCATGCTCGATGGTGGAATAGTTCTTCTCCGCTTTGGATAACCTTCTGCATGCAAATGCAATAGGATGGTCCAAGTCTTCCCCACAAGCTTGTGCCTGTATTTCTCCCAATGCTATATATGATGCATCGACATGTACATGAAACTCCTTCTTCCAGACTGGGAAGACTAGGATCGGTGCGGCGACCATGTTTTCTTTTAGTATATCCAAGCTCTTCTTACATTCCTCGTTCCAGGAAAATGTGACATCCTTTTTCAACAATTTCTCCATAGGTGTGGTGATCTAGGCATAGCCTTTGATAAACCCTCTCGTAATATCCCGTGCATCCTAAGGTAGCGCACAACTGCTTCACACTCCATAGTGCTTCCAAGTTCAGTATCACCGCTATCTTCAGGGGATCTACCATCAATCTCTATCTACAAACCACACAACCCAAGAGGGTCTCAAAGGGAACACAAAACAGAAATTTCTTTAGGTTGAGCACAATCTGGTATCTTCAACAGCTATCCAACATTAGGCATAGGCTTGCTACATGGCGTTTTACCAACCCAAACACACTCCAGTCATCAAAGTATACTTCCAGGAACTTATGAATAAAATATTTAAATGCAACAACAACTACATGCGAGAATATCGCACGCACATTCTCCAGTCCAAACAGCATTACAATGTACTGAAAACAACCCCACTCAGTCTCGAAGGTCATTTTGCTCCTATCCTTTGGCGCGATTTTAATCTGGTGGTACCCAGAGAACCCATCAGTGAAGGAATATGCTTCTTGGCCACCTACATTTTCCAACACTTCATCAGTGAACAGAGTTGGGAAAGAATCATGTACACAAGTGTCATTGAACTTTATGAGATCCACGCATATCCTTATTTCATCCTTCTTCTTCTTCTCCTGTACCACCATTGGGCTTACCCAGTCAAATTCTTCCACAGGTTCAATGATTCCTACTATGAGCATCTTGTCGAGTTCTAAGCAGACCTTCTCCTTATACTTTGGATTGAGACGGTAAGGCCTTTAGTTAATTGGCTTCGCATCAAGCTTCAACATGATCTTCATAACACCTAGGTCCCTGATTATCCCCTTCATATCTATAAAATTTGTAGGGAATAAATCCTGGTATTAGCGGAGCAATTCAGCAACCTTATCCACCATCGCGTCATCCCAGTAATCTCCAATCTTCACGAATTTGGGTTCTACCACCGTACCAATGTTTACTTGTTTCATTTTCAGCAGCGCGGTTATATCTAGATTCTCAACCTGCAGTCCTTCAACCTCACGGTGACCTTCTATTTTAGGGATGTTAATCTTTCATGAATCCTATTCCTCTTCTTCAGCAGTTACATTATACATTCTAACGTGTGACTCAGTAGAGTAGCCCATTCCGGTTGAAGCAGGTTTAAAGGATCATGTAGTATCCTAAATATTGCTACTTCCACCTCTTGTAGTGCTTCATCAATATTGTCGAACCTATCTTCAAAACTGAATGTCATTATGAATCCTTTGCGCAGAATATCCCATTCACTTGCCCCATGGCGGAGCTTTATTTCTACATACCATTTCATCGAGACAACATCTAGGGTGTGATAGAACAAGTGCACCCAATCAGGTTGGGGCTTCTCTCCATAAGCCTGGGCCCATTTGGCCAAGTGTGCACACGGATCATCCTACCCATCATACTTGTCTGTCATTCGCATATTCAGCTTCCCAAAGCGAGTTCGCATCATTATCCTACATTCACACCAATCATCAAAGCTTCCCTTGTGTGTAGTTGACAACCTTGCAGGCATAGCGCAGTGCCTAGTCCATCACCTGGAAGCGCTGCTTTTTTGGTACCTCCCTCTCTAATGCATCTAGAAAAATATCTACATCATTTAGGCCATTGTAAGTGGAAAGATTTCTTACCTCCGACGACACATAGCACAATAGCTAGGTCATCATGTTACAACTCAGCGTAGTTACTTTGTGTAACTAATTCTGCCATCACTCTAATTATTCATCAAAGTCCAAAGTGCATGAAATCTCGCGATCCCATGTAATCTATTCGTCCGTTGTTGCCTTCACCCAATCTTGGTCTCACGTTTCCATATTATAGATACAGTCCAGGTAGTCATCACTCTCATAATCGCAAACTAGTTTAGTATAGCACGATCCCTTAACAGGATCTAGGGTTACTATCATGCGTAGTGATTTCTTCTCAAATATCATCTTTCACTTCTTTAGATTGATTACCCCATTCATATCAGTAGACCAATCAATCTGGAGGAGCACAGGGTAGGGATTGATTTCATCCACAGTTTCTATCACTTCAAATTTAGCCAGTGCACTCGCACCTTCAATATCCAAAGTCACTCCCTGTAGCCGCCACATAGGGGTGATCTTCTATTGATTTGCCATCCTTAGCTGAATTGGAGACCACTCTAGCGCAGCTCTCCCCATCCACTCTCATGTCTATTTAGATAGGATGTTCACATCTGACCCCAGGTCCAAGATAACCTAATCCATTTCACACTCTCTTGTTTGCATGGTTAGTCTCATCTCTCGTCTTGTCCTTGTTTTATTCTTACCTATCTTTCGCACTATGCACGGCTCAACAGGAGTGTTTTCAATGCATCTATTTATAAGCTCCTGTAGCCCCTTCATAGCCTTGATATCGCGTAGTAACTTCATACAGGTCTCCAGAAAAGTTGTAAACATAGAAGGTTCCATCTCTTGATTAGGCTTAGCCTTTCTTCTTGAGGTGAAAACCTCAACAAAGCTGTTCTTTGTTTCCATGAAGGTTTCTCGTGCGCGCTCCAAATCAAACTCAGCCTCCTTTGCTAGAGCTTTCCGCACCCATGTATTTTCTTTGGGTTGTTTCCCCTTATCATCTCTTGTTGCGACTCCACTTCAGAGCACTATATTAACATCTAGGTCCTCTTCACACGGATCATACCTCAACATCCACAGGTTCTGAGTAGGCTGTGGTGGTAGTGCCCCCTTGTCACGTATTCTTGCTATCAGCGTAGGAAAGTCTTTCGTTTCATGATCAAACAATGTGAAATACTTGCATGATGGTTGTGTTAGGTTAGTACAATCATGGGCATAATGTCCTGGTCCTCCACAATTGTAGTAAATCAACTATCTCCGACCTCTGCTAGGTCCTCCTCCGCCTTGACCTTGTACGCGCCCCTAAAATCCTGTTTGCACCATCCCCGCACTCTAGTTAGGGGGCTGCGCTTTGTCCTAAACCCTATAGGTGGGATTTTTATCCATCATCAACTCATAGCTTCTGAAGTTTCACTCATCATGCCCTACCGATCTACAAAAATTGCAGAACAATTGTTGTGGTGTCTATACAAAATTCTACAACAAATGACAGTTATCTATGGCATGTTTTCCTACTAACTGACATATAGCACACCACAATGGAGGCCCCATGCTTGGTCCTGCTTGAGTGTCTGGCCTCAAAGGAATCAACCGTCGTCCTACCAGATAGTTTGCAAAGACCGGGCAATGGTCTTTGTCATGCCGATGACTCTTGCATTTAAGACACCAGACCTCTTAATGCACCAATGGTCGGACTATTCTATCCTGTTTCAAGCTTTGCATCTCAAGGAAAAGATTTTCCAACTGCGCATGGATCTACAGAACCCCCAGATTTGGATCATGCATTTGTATTTCATGTAGCCTCAATGAAATCTCCAAGGCCTCTACTTGAGTTGTTATCTTCTATTGTGACAACGCAACCCTTAAGTGTCGTAAGAGTGAAGCCACAAACCACTTGCAATGTTGTCTGTCTATTAGGTTCATGTTAACTTCGCAAATTGTACACATCAACCTCTGATTGAGTTCGCAAGGTGTCTCGCCTGGTTGCATCACGATTTCTTTGAACCCTACGATCGATTGTTCTTCATATTTAGGCCTAGTGAATTCTCTATTTAGTGTTGTCTCGATGTCTGCCACTCCAACATTCGAGTTATCATTACTGTACTTGATGTACCAAGTTAGCACGCGATCTTGTAGAGCACTAGCCAATGTCACCTTCTTCATGTTGTCATCTATAATGCCTCGAGCTTCCCATAAAAATTTTACAATGAACCAGAATTGGTTTGGGTCCTCATTCCCCAAGCCTTTGAACAAGGGCAGCTTCACTGAATTTTCCATATTGATCTACGGTGGAGGTGGAGGCGCTACGGGTGAAGTCGTAGGCGATGGTGGTGAAGATGGAGGTGGTGTGGGTGGAGGTGGTATTCATGGGAATCCTTGCCTTATTAACTAAATAGCACTTCACAGAGAAACCTGCATTATTCCCTCTTCGTCACCTTGTAGAGGTGAAATACATATTATATTTAAGACCCTTTTTTCCTTCGTTTCTTTAAGATTTTCTGCTTCGTGTAGCCCCAAACATCAAGGTAGCTGCATAACCCTTTTTTCTCACAATAACATTTTAATCCAGGTATTCAAAGATTTCACGTACTTACATCGCGGTCCTTTGAAAAAGCATCGCTCCACCTCACTGTACCTAACTAAGGTGTCGTCCGCAAATTCAGTTACAAATCCTACTATGTCGCGATCGAGATAATGATTGGCAGTGCAGGCGATCTTATCCTCTGATGCTTCCAACCTTCGCACTAGCTCTGGGGTCCACACAATAGGACTTTCAAGTTTCCACCTTCCTTGGCTATCTGCTAGCTTCGTGATCCACTCATATAGCTCAATCGGAAAGGAACATAAAAAGATATCATGGTTCTTTGTATATAGCTACCTATCCAGCCACTGTTCCTTTGTCAATAGCAGGTTTCTATTTTCCTGCACCACGAATTCGTGGAGCTTCCTATCCAACCAGTCTCCAATCTCTTTCTTAGTCAGATTCTAGTGATATGACATCACACATCTCTTATGCAGATTCTAGTCCCAACAACGATACCATTTGTTGGCTTGAGTAGTCCTGACCCATGTTCAACATTAATTAGCGAAACAAATCCCTACACTGCTGGCGCTTTCAGCATCAGCCCGCGGAGTGTGGACAAAAGTCTCTCCCGAAGCAGTATGTGAGGATGCTAGAACCAAGATTCCACAACCTGAGATGGTCGGGATGTCGTATTATTCCTTCTATTCCTACCTTCGCGGAGGCCACTTCACTATATGGCGAGCCCTCTATTCTGTCCTTCAATACCTACACGAAAGGGTATGGCTGACCTTCGTGTAGCCCTATCCTTTGATTCAGATACTTTCGTGCTGCTAAGGCATCGTATTGCACAGATTGTCAAGTTATTTTAAGAATCTTACTTGTCTTATTAGATATTCACAGTTAGCACCATGTAAACAGATATTCTTATATGCGTTTAGTGATCCAACATAATTATACACATTCGCGCACCATATAAGCATTATAAAGGAAATTCATACATAAAATGACAAGATGCATCAATCAGAACAAAGACATAGAAATTGTAGAATAACTCTCTTTGTTGATGTCTTCCAAGTGATTACAGACTATCCACTCTGCGCACATAGCTGCAGGGGTCTGCGCACTTAGCTATGGACTTCCACCCTAGGCCTCTGCGAACTCAGCTGGAGAGCCTCTGCCTATTGTACGACCCAAAACTTAGACTTCTACTTCAAAGCTCTGACTCTCTTATCTTGTGTCTCTAAAACTAATTGGAGCTTAGTTCTTTTTATAGATTTCTTATAACCGACTTTACTTTACAAAACTAAGGGTGGACAACCCTTTATGACTTATAACAACTACGCACTTGATGACCACAAATTGCGGAGTTTTACAAGTTTCTTACAAAATTTGACCAAAATATGGACTTTTAGCCCCAAAACTGCCCTTTGGGGGATCCTGCTCCCAATACGCCTACTCCATGGTTTGCACTCGACTAGATATAATGCTCGCCTTCATTGCACAAACCTTCTACACTTCTCACCACTGAAGGCCACTCATATTGATGATTTACCACTATATGAATTTGTTCACTTAGCCACTCATACCCTTCACCCAGCTAATTAAAATTTGTAGATGCCGAGGAGTGATTTGCCATGATTAGATCTAAATGTACTTCCTGCACTATGCATGCTTGAAAGCTTCAACCATCTCACCAACCATCTCCCAATGTCATTTCATATGTGTAGATGGGTGCATTTTTATTGCCACTACATTTAGCATTTAAACTTGTTAGGGACAAGTTGCCATGTCCCCGACCCATTACCTAGGAGGAATGGTGCCAACTCACCCTTGTCTTACCCCTCTCCTCTTTCAACCTCACAGTCATCACCCCATTCAAGATTATTTTTAATTATTATTATTATTTATTATAAAAATAATTACTATTTGTGTTAAATATATATACATTTTAAAGAACATGTAACAATATTCTTAACAATATAGATTCACCCCCACTTTACCAAGTAAATTCTTAGGGTGTAAATAGTTCTTTTATGATACCATGAGCTAATAACATGACTTATCAGTACCACATGCTCAATATGATATTAAAAATCATTACCTTTAATTTATAAATACTATTATAAATATTTCAAAATATTCTAATAGACATTAACTCTCTACCATCCACCTAATAATTATTGATAATTGATTTATTTTGAAACAAACATGCATATCAATATAATAACATAATTTATATAAAAATAAACTATAATAATCTATATATCTACTTATCTAATATCAAATATATATAAAAAAAGAAAAATTAAAAAATTTATTAAAATTTTTAGGGTATAAAATCTCATAATACATCAACATTATTATTATAAAATATTAACCATACAATAAATTCAAATTATAATAATAAAAATGAAAAAATGCAGACAAGATATTATTATTAATTTGAGTAATATAAAATAATAAACTTTATAAAAATTAAAAACCATAAAAATGTTCCACAGTTCTCTCAGTTATCTATTGCTTAAGATTAGCTATAAAAGCCATAAAAATATTACACAGTTCTCTCAGTTTTTTATGGCTTAAGTTTGGTTATAAAAACGATAAAAAAAAGTAACACGGTTTTCTCAGTTATCTATTGCTTAAATTAGTTATAAAAGCAGAAAAATGTTCCACAGTTCTCTCCGTTATCTATCACAGTTCTCTCCGTTATCTATGGCTTAAGTTTAGTTACAAAAACCATAAAAAGTTATATAATTCTCTAGTTTATCTACTGGTTAAGTTGAGTTTTCTTAAAATTTTCGATTTCAAAAATATTTTCACTTTCCTACATTTATGGAGGCTACCCTGTGGAGAAGAATATGGCCCAACCGGATGGGCCAGTGATTATTGGTGGAATGAGTAATAGATGGCATGTCGTGAATAATCTTAATGTTTCGCCAATAAAGAACTGCCAAATGAGCAAACAAATTCATGTATCGCGCCCATACCAGGCACCACATGCAAGCACCAGATGCATATCAACTACCTGCAGCTTTCTAAAAAGAAATCGATACCACTATGCATACCGCGTCTATGCATCGACGTGGATTCCATGAATATATAAAATATTGAAGGATTAGACATACTTCAAAGATAAAGTTGACCAACAATCTTTATGTTTCGCCAATAAATAACTGCCAAATAAGCAAACAAATTCATTGATCTGCGCCCATACAAACTGGACATGCAAGTACCAGATGCATATCAACTACTTTTCTCAGAGATATTGATACCAGTATGCATGTCCGTACCGCCTCTATGCATGGAGGTGGATTCCATACTTCAAATATAAGGTTGGGCCAGATTGAGAGCAGAGAGCGGAAGGAGGGAACGTTGGGCATATTCTGAGGCATTCAGAGGCTGGATCATGTCAATGTATTAATGTTCGGCATATTCAGAGGCATTAACACATTTACATTTTCCAGCTTCTGAATTCCTATGGATTAGCTGAAGGAGGGAACGTCGGGCATATTCTGAGGGATTCAGAGGCTGGATAATGTCAGTGTATTAATGTTTGGGCATATTCAGAGGCATTAACACATTGACATTTTCCAGCTTCTGAGTTCATATGGATTTCATTTTCCAGAACGAAGACTTTCGCCTTCGAATTCTCGCCTGACAGAACGTTCTGACGCTTAACGTAGAGATGAATAATACATCAAGAGCAATTTAATATCTAGCTTTCCAATCCAACCACTTAATCGGATTGCATGCTTATATTCTCCCGTTGTATATATAAGCATGATTTTTTACATCAATGCTTTTATATATATATATGATAAATCAATTTTATTTCGCGGTTAATCTAGATCATTATTTTGTTTATTTCTATTCTGAGGGATTCAGAGGCTGGATAATGTTAGTGTATTAATGCTGGCCATATTCTGAGGCATTAACACACTGACATTTTCCAGCTTCTGAGTTCATATGGATTAGCGGAAGGAGGGAACTTTGGGGATATTCGTGGGATTAACACACTGAAATACTCCACGTTCTCAGTCCATATGGATTTCATTTTCCACAACCGAAATCGGAGACTTTCGCCTGGAAAATCTCGTCCAGCGAATCTGTGCCCAATCTTCCTTTTCCATTCTCTCCGTTGAATCCCCGTGGCTATCTCGTAAGTGAATATTGCAGGAAGGCCACTCAAACGAATTCTCCATCGAATTCATTGGAACCCTCAATCCTTTTCGAAACAGATCGTTTTTTGTTTGTTGAAAACGTGTCTTGAAATTTTGGCAAACCTTCGATGCATTAGGTGGAATCATGCAGTTGGTTGAATCATGGTTAAAATTTGGACCTCGGGGAATTACGTAGTTGGAATAATAGGACACATAAAGAAATTAATAATAGGACAAATAAAGAAATATTAAAAATAATAATAAACACAAACATAAAATAAATTAAAACATATAATAAATAAGTTAATAATAAAAATATGAAAATAATTAATAAAATAAATGTAAGCTATATCATTAATACAATAGTAAGCATAAAAAAAGAAAGAAATGTTACTAATTGACATTATTAATAATAATACTATTTGGTTAAGATGGAAAATATTATTATTCACAATATTAATTAATATATAAAAAAAATTAATTAATATATATAATATATATAATATATATATAATTTAAAAATTTAATTTTTTTATACAATTACAGGAAAATAATCTTAGAAACAAAAAACTAATATAAATACAAATACTGAAGAGTAAATATAAGAATAGGAAAAAGTAAAGGTATTGAAGAGAAAATGAATTTCCACATGATCAACAACCGTTGTGAATTGTTAACCAGCATTGATGATATCTAAGAAATGACGATTCTGACAATCTCGATGTCAATGCAAAAAAAAAATGACAAAGAATTTCAAAGATTACATGACCAATGAAAAGAACCTAAAGTTTAGTCAAGTTGAAAGAAATAAGAAAACACATTTTCAATGAAATATATTTTAGAAATAATAATAACAATAACACATTCCATAAGAGAATCCAAGTTTCAACACTCCACTACAACACAATTATTTGATACCAGCCTCTTCTCAAACACAGTTAGAGCGACGACATAAGGAACACCAATTTAAATCAATAGAAAAGCGACGACATAAGGAACACCAATTTAAATCAATAGAAAAATGATCACGATACTTCACGCTTTCAAGCCAATCCCTTCTTCTTTTCCTTGTTAATTCTCTTTGCTACAAATAATATAAAGTTTCAACATTTGATTTCATTCTACTCAAAACACATATATTCTAATCAAAAAAATCAGGATGGTAGCCATGTCTTCTATCAAGGCATGCGTGAATAAGGTAACAAAACTAGTTGTTTCTTTAATAAATTTAATCTCTTTGACATAATAAAAACCATCATTGTTCTCCATATATATGAATCCTTCACAAAAACATAGAATTAAAATTAGCACATTCAAGTAAAACAAATTAATAGAAACAAAACTATTGGTTTATGATTTTCTTTATTTCATATTCAAACATAAATGTAACAAGATTGAAAACAAGGATAGAAAAAAGTAGAAACAAATACAATTCAAGCAATGAAACAACAATTGCTCCAAAACATTCAATTTTCTTACATGGCTAATCAACAATTGTATTGAAATCAACAATAAACTAAACAAAGAACTTATGAAGGTGCATACAAAAAATTGCAAAAAATAATAACAACTGAAAAAAGTAACCGTAATTTTTCTTAAACACATGCATACAAATAATTGCAAGCAAGCAGAACAAATACAAAAAAACAAATCATGAAAAGTAAATTGTATTGAAGATAAATAACCCAAAAATGATATTGATTTTAATCGTTACTTCTCTTTCTTTCTAATTGTAACATATGTACTATCTCGCATTTTTGCATATACTTGAAAAGAAAAAGGCGGTCAAACCCTACCTCTCTCTGCCTTCAATATATACGGTAGCTCGTTGCAAAGTCATCCCTTGTGATTTGTTTATTGTCAACACCCATGCCATTTTCAAAGGATTTTGTCTCATATTCCCCCTGACATCAAGCAAA